>VMDO01003406.1:0-144007 GCA_007922755.1 Pedetes capensis | reverse complement strand
ATCTTTTGGTTTATGTGACTTTGTATCGTACATTTCCTCTTAGCATTATATTGTTAGCTTTTTCTTTTAGCATTAGAATACCTAGTAAATGTATATTTAAGAGTTGCATATTGTTTTATCTCATAGATTTATAATATTTATTTACAACATTTATTTAAATATTCCTCTTCTTGGGCACTTAAAAAGTTCCCATGAAGAATACTGCAAATAACATTTTGCATATTTGCTTTTCCTTGCATTTCTTAATATTTTCTGAGAGTAGATTTCGAGTGGCAGGATTACTGGTCAAAGGATTTGAATAAGTATCTCGCTGACTTGCCTTCCAGAAAAGTCATATACATGCCCTTTCTATCGGCAATATAGAAATATTTTATCCTCCTCAACATTTAATCTTTTTAAAAAATTTTGATAAATAAGAATAGTATTTCGTCTATGGATGTTAATTACATTTAATATTTTCCCATATATTTACCATGCCAACTAGCTGTTGATTACTCACATGGGGATTATCCACTATAAAGTTTTGAATTAGCAAGTGGCCTTTGTTTGTGCCTTTCTTCAACCATTTTCTACCACATAACAAGGTATTGGAGCTGTGATTTTATATTAATATATTCAAAACAAAATTGAGAACATAAATCTGCTGCCCAAAGAAATGATTCGGGATTCTTTACTCTTAAAATATTCAAGTCACCACTCTGTTCTGTCATTATTAGAATAATCATGAGATTAATTAGTTGAAACAATATGGACTTAATCTTATTTCACAAAAGAATGAAGTCAGTTGAGAAACTTGTTGCTAGGATTCAGAATAAGAGTATATTCAACTACACTGAAACTATGAGATTCCCATGAGAAGCTAAACTGCCTACTGAAATACTTGCCTTATTGGCTACATGTGGTCTTATCTCTATTTTGTATTGAAAGTGCTTTTCCAAGAGGCCTACTCTTGGAGAGATTTATGTTACCTCAATCATTGTCCTTCACAGATCATTCTTAGCTTCCCAGACAGACCCACTCGCTGATCCAGATCCAATGAATGAAGACAAGCGCCACTCACAGGGCACATTCACCAGTGACTACAGCAAGTACCTGGACTCCAGGAGAGCCCAAGATTTTGTAGAGTGGTTGATGAGTACCAAGAGGAATAGGTAAGTGTCTAAATCTGCTCCAAAATTCTTCACAAATGTATTAAATATGTCTAAAATTTCTCCAGGATTTCTTAAGTTATTATGTTCATCAGAGAGTGCCCATTAATTCCTTGCAGTTTGATGATTTTCAAGGTTGGGATGGTAGCCTTTATACTATGCCTCTGAATGTCTCACCCTTCACCATTCCAAATGCCTTACCCTCATGACAATGTAACATGGACTTCAAATTATTTTCCCAATTATAGTCTTAGCAAAATTTCCTCTCACCCATTTTAACTTAAAATTGAAAACTGACTTTTGTGAACCTACAAGGTTAGAAACTTAACTTCGTAATAAAACTTAGGGCAAATTCAATATACTGCTTGTGGGGTTCAAACCCTTGACTGGGATCACATTAAAATTATCCTCTAGCTAAGTTAATCATGGTAAGGAATGGAAACAGATGCATTCCTTTTCTTGTAGAATAAAATTCAAGATATGCATTTAAAATTACAGCCTCCCTAGCTGCACAGCATAAAGAGAGAAGGCAGCAAATAAGAACACAAACCTATCGTAAAACATACATTTTAATGTTGGATTTTCTTTGACGAGTGTTGGGGCTTTTGCTGCTTCTAGGCTACTGGAGAAAATTATCCACAAGGGTTTCACAGAGATGGTGGAATTTCACAATTTCTTTGGAGGGTGGCCCGAAAGGAGAAGGGAGTTATGCATACAAAGTAGCTAAAGAAATCTAAAAATCAGAAAAAGGACAGAGAGTTCTCTGGATATAAGGAGAAATAGGGAGTGAAGTCTGCAGCGGTAGCCCTGTGGCATCTGATCCCATCAGATCTCAGAAGCTAAGCAGGGTCGGGCCTGGTTAGTACCTGGATGGGAGACCGCCTGGGAACACCAGAAGCTGTAGGCTTGGGAGAAGGACCTGGCAACCCCCTCCCAAAAATCAATCTGCCATTGAAAACCCTATGAACAGCAGAGAAGCACTGACAATAGTGCTTCCCCTGTTGAACAGAGGGTAGCTATGAGTCGGATACCGACTTGACGGCACCTAACAACAACAACAACAAGGGAGTGAAAGCAAGAATAAGAACACAAGCAAGCAGGAAAGATGGGAGAAATCGAGTTGTTAGCCAAAGTTAACCTTAAAGTGGAGGGTCCAATGGCAGGAAAGATGGCTGCCATGTCAAAGAAAACAGTGCAAGGCATCCTTGTCAAGAGCTACAAGTGGGACACCAGAAAAATGTGAGAAATCACAAATTTACAAAGATGGAAACAAGCATCCCATTTTCTAGAATGGGAGTGCTACAACTTGGTAAATTAATACAAAGCAACCCTCACTTTCAGGTATTTGCTGTAGGTTTAAGATAAAATCTCGTAGGGGTAGTATATGTTTGGGCTTGCAGAGGAACAGAGAGCTCTTGAGGCCACCTCCACTAACTGCTGTGCACGTGCTTGCAGCTGATGTATGGGTCATCTTTGCTTTCCTCCTAGCAGACCATGGATTTTCTTTAGTCTATAACCATGTGGTCTTTGATGATATTTCAAGATGGTCCTTTGCTTTCCCTTGAATCAGTTAACTAGCTCTGATTCTACATTTAACTAACAGTAATAACAAAAATCTACCTTGCCCATAAGTAGCATATCACAGTAGATAGCCTATATCTATTGAGAATAAAGTAAAAAGAAATGCAGCTTTAATAACCAATGGCACAGGTAAGCAGGGGAGGTGAAAACAGGTATGCTGCGAAGGGAGAGGACACTTTAGTCCCTTCTAAAAGTTGTTAGCCCTTTCCCACCCACCTTCAATCCAGATCATCAGTGTAACTTCAGAATGAATTCCCTGGCCACCTTAAGCACCCAACTCCCTGAGCCTTTTCTCCTAAATCCTGAACCTAAGGTTGCCACTGCTCATAGGTGGGAACGGTATTGTCAAAGAGACAGAGCTTCAACTTCACTTTCACATTTCTTTCAGGAACAACATTGCCAAACGTCATGATGAATTTGAGAGACATGCTGAAGGAACCTTTACCAGTGATGTAAGTTCTTATTTGGAAGGTCAGGCTGCCAAGGAATTCATTGCTTGGCTGGTGAAAGGCCGAGGAAGGCGAGAGTAAGTCTATACATCTTTCCCTGACATATTTGTTTCCCTTGATGCAGAAAATGTAATGTTGCTATTGTCTATGAATGGATTTGGATTACAGAAGCAGTTAATATAGTCTCACCAATGAGAAAATATCTCCTATTGATGAGAAACAACATATAAATTTTTGTAGCAAGTACTACTAACAGAATCCAACAGGTTACATTTTATCCCTCATTATAATTTTGTTGTGAGTAGGTATTGACTTGTCCAGACTGGGACACATTTGAGAATAAATAATATACTTTTGAACTATCCCAGAAATCTAGAGATAAGAGAAAGTAATAAATGGTGCTGAAAATATTAAATATTTCCATATTAAATAAAACTTTTAATGTTTAAAGTTTGACTTGAAAGAGTTAGGTATATGATCCATGTGTTAACAAATATTGAGACAAACATAAAGGAGATTAAAAGAGGCCAAACATAAGATATTAATGAAGTGACATTCAAAGTGCAGATATCCAGAAACATCCACATGTTGAACCACATACTCAATTTTTCTGGGGCTGTCATATAGATATCCATTAAATAATCAAAGTTGAAAATGAGAGGAAGATTTTAATTACCTGTTTGGTACTTAACACAACCAAGCAGACCCTGAACCACCTCATTTTTGTGATGATTTTGATTGACATTTGAAGTGTAAGAGGCAGGAAATTTATTTCAAATCTGATATTCAAGTCAGATTTAAAACACTCACTGAGGCTTAAGTGATCTCAAGATGAAAATGAACTAGTATTATGGCTGACTTTTAAAACATTAACAATCAGTAAAACCAATGGTAAAATAATATTTACACTTAGGGATATTTTATAGTGCTATAATAGATGCCCAAAATTCTACTATGGTATATCAGTGAAAGAGAAAGTCCAATATAAACTAAGTTTTTATCCCTCAGTCTGCATTCTGCAAGGCTATTTACATAATCACTGGTTTTACAATAAATGATATATTTTGTTGAATTATAGAAAATACTTACAACAATAGTTTCTGTTCTGCCAAGATACCAAAATCATTGAAGTAAACTGGAGTATTGAAAAGAGCATGAAGAAACATAGGCTTGGTTCCAGATCCCAGCTCTGCAACTTTATATCTTTTTGTTGCCTCCAGTTCACATTTGTATTTATAAGGGGTTTCACCATAGGCACTCTACATAGAATACTGTAGTCTCAACAACTCTTGTATATGTTTCCGGTGGTCAGCAACCCATAAGCTTTTATTTAAAATATCTAACCAAATGATAACTTTAATCCTCATTTTCTTAGTTTCCCAGAAGAGGTTACCATTGTTGAAGAACTTCGCCGCAGACATGCTGATGGTTCTTTCTCTGATGAGATGAACACAGTTCTTGACAACCTTGCCACCAGGGACTTTATCAACTGGCTGATTCAGACTAAAATCACTGACAGGTGACTGTTTTTTCAGTTAATTCTGAAAGTCATTAAAGCTTTCATAAATAGTGATTGTCATGCTTCTACAAGTTGTTCTCCATGTTGGGGAGAAGTCTTTACTCTTTTGTTATATAATAAAAATTATGCATGTTTAAATATTTTAAAAAGGTAGAAGGACCTGACAGCCCACTTCCAATAGAGCCTTGAAACAATTCGCCAGTGAGAGCCCCATGAATAGCAGAGAAGCACTGACATAGTGCTGAGCATGGCACAGTGTCAGGGAGTGTTTCATTCTGTTGTACACAAGGTCATTATGAATTCGACCTGACTTGACGGCACCTAACAACAACAATCAATATTTTTAAAGTACACTGTTATACTTGTTTTTTATCATTATACTTTTTACTCATCAACTTATTTATTCCAAAACATTTACTGAGTATCTATAAGAAACCAGACATTGAGTGAAGATTTGAATTAAATATGGAGATGTTAAGTCATACACATATTAAAGGCACATTAAAATTGCTATATATGCTGAAATTTTAACACACAGGTGAAATGCTAATATATATGACATTATTTACTTTTTTATAAGGATAGTAATAAAAATTAAACATCAAAATACAACTCATTGATTATTTTAATTTTTATAATTATTTATAATTTTTTTGATGGGTAGACTTTAGATAAATAATTTTTAAATGAAGATTGTATATATATACATTTGTTGTTTTTTTAGGTGCCGTCAAGTCATGTCAGACTGATAGTGGTCCTATGTACAACAGTACATAGGTGCCACGCACACCATCTTTTTTATGTTTAAGCACATTGTTGCAGGTACTCTGTCAATCCACCTAGTGGGTGGTCTTCCTTTTTTTCCTTGACCTGCCACTCTCCAAAACCTGATGTCCTTCTCCACGGATTGGTCCCTCCTGACTACATGTCCAAAATACATAAGACACCATCTAGCCATCCATGCTTCCAGGAAGCACTCTGGTTGCACTTCTTCTAGAACAGATCTGTTGGTTCTAAGAGTCCAAAAGACTAAGAGATTTACAGATGAAAAGATGAATAATCAACTTTAACTAACCAGCATTGAAGTATTTCCTAGATAAGTTAACTCTTATCATCTGGTTATTGTAATTGTGCTAAACCATTGTTTTTACTTTTTATCCCTAGGAAATAAGTACATCACTATTCAAGACCATCTTCACAGCATCACTTGGGATGTGAAAACTTTAAGTTCTGTAAAATTAAAAGATGTATTCTGAAGCCATAGTGCTTTGCATGCCAATAAATAAATTTTCTTTTAGCATTGTATAGCCAAAATATTGTAAATGTTATACACTGTTGTCAGAATATTACTAAAATGTCAACTTTAAAATATAAAAGTGCTGGATTCCCTAATTCTCTTCTTATTTTGAAGTTCCCAAACCTATTTACATTTAGCAATGAAATTATTTTTCTATGATAAAATTTGTAAATATAAATTATTCCAATCACAGTATATCTGTATTACAATAATAGAAGAAAGGAGGAATTGACAGCCACTATGGTGAATCTGGAAAGACAAATCCCTTCTTGAAAATGTTATCATAAAAATGCTCAGCTTTCAACATCTCAAGGATAGATTTAAATAAAATGTTCAAGCTTCTTTACTGTCGTCTGTTTTCTCTCTATATGCCCCAGTTCCAGATCCCCATTCTTCAAAAGCTGTTAAACCTACAACTTAAATCTAATGTGTTGGCATGCCTCCATATTTTGAATGACTGCACAGCGCTTTAACATTTTAAGCCAACACTGAAAACTCAGGATATTTCCTATAAAAATATTGATTTATGTCTTACATTGTAAAAATGGGTCATCAGATAGTTATTTGTTGTTAGGTGCCATTAAGTTGGGTCCCATTCATAGTGAAATTCATAGGGTTTTCAATGGCTGATTGTTTTGAAATGGTCTACCAAGTCCTTCTCCCATTTTGTGTTGTTGGGCTTCAGAGAGTGCAGAGCAACACTCTACCAACTGAGCTAAACCCCCTATTAGGCCCCAAAAGCAAATCTCTCCTGGAACTAAATAGCAACTGCCTCTTTATAAAGCATCAGGTGCTCCCCAGCTCACTACTGAGTCCTCTACACACACACACACACACACACACACACACACCAACACACACTTATTCATGCTCACACACCCTATCTAGATATGCACCTATTTAGGCATTTACCTCTGGCCCATTTTACTTGTATATCTCACTTGCCTGGCACCAGCAGATATCTGAGTGCCCAAAATGCCCTGTACCCTGGGTTCCCAATTCTGCAATGGCTGATGTCTTGGTTTAGTCTGATACCACTTGACATGTCCAAGATTTTTCTCTGCTGTGTACAATATTGCCACCTCTCTTTATCTCCATAGCACTTGTATAAGGTAGAGTTACCTACTAATAAGATTCCAAAGTTTGTAAATTACTTATATACTTTGATCAGCAGTAGTGAATTTGAACTAATACCTTTAATATTTACTCTCACTCATTCACATAACTATGAGTTTTTTCTGAGCTGAATAGAAAACTTACCACTAAGCCAGGCCTGGTGGTGCATGCCTATAATTCCAGCACTCAGGAAGCTGAGGCAGGAGGATCCATGGGAGTTCCAGGATAGCCAGGGCTACATAGTGAGATCCTGTCTCAAAAAAACAAAAACAAAAATGAAAGAAAGAAGAAAGAAAGAAAGAAAGAAAGGAAGGAAGGAAGGAGAAAGAAAGAAGAAAGAAAGTAAGAAGGAAAGAAAGAGAGAGAGAGAGAGAAAGAAAGAAAAAAGAAAGAGAACGAAAGAAAAAAGGAAGGAAAGACAAACTAGATTTATCTAAACAAGGCTAATGCTAGCTGAAGGACTCTGAGGAGGTCATTTGAATTTTTTGGACCTAAATTCCTCATGTGGAAAAAATAAGGTTAAAATCATCTTAAACACCATCATATCTTACAAACATCCTTATTTACAACTCTGCATTTGTTTTACAAAGGGGTTTCAGTAATATTAAGATCCTGGAGTGTTAATCTGAAAATTTTTGTCATGGAACTGATCAGGGCACAATGACCTTTGTATGTATCAGGATTATGTCTGTCAGCTCCTCTAAAACCAAAACTATACAATTTCTTCCAAAGTATCTCTGAATGGGATGCTTACAAGCTATACAAACATACTCTCAACTAGGGTTTCTGTTATTTCATTTGTCTGTTTTTTAAAGCAGAAAATGGCTGTGTTGATGGTTAAGGTATTCAACTGGCAAGATAAAAGAACTATCTTGCCAGTTGAATACCTTAACCATCAACACAGCCATTTTCATAGTGCTGACTGAAGGAACTCACAGCAATCTATGGGTTTTCACCATGTTTTCTTTTATGAAAACTGTTGTATTGCACATTTGTTCAGCCACAAGTGACCTAACAGTCCCCATCTAGAATATGAGATTATGTGTGCCAAGGTCAAAATCATGAAAGCATATCTGCCCACTTCAGTTGAGAAGCAGCCTCCAGAGCCATAGGACTTTCTCATATAAAAGAGAAGTTGTCAGCTATGAAACCTGGCACCTGCATGGGGTGAAAGGAAGAGAGTATAAGAAGACAGTGAATTTGAATCAAGCCCAAAAGACTGAGGTGAAAATCACAAAAGATGACTCTCCCCTTAAGGCCCAGAGACAAACTAAATATGATAGTGAGAAATGAATCAAGAAGTCATAAAAGTGTACAAATGAAGTTAAATGTATTGGGTATTATGTTTGACTGCGTGTAAAGCAAACCCAACCACAAGGACAAAACCAAATAGGAGGTTTTTGTTTTGGGAGGGAGGCTTTTTGTTTGTTTTTTGTTTTATTTTTAACAAAACAAGAAGTTCAATGGCAAGCATTTCAGAAATAGTTTATGATCTTTTTCTTTATGCTCCATTATACTTAACAAATGGCATTCCTCCCCATGGTTTTCTCACAGTTGAAAGATGGTGGCTCCGTGTCCCAGGTCTTGTCTACTTTTCATGGAAGAAAAGGAATAAGGATGAATAGGAGGGAAGGAGAAAGCAGACAGAAAGGAAAACAATAAGAAGTAAAGGAAAGGAGAATTGACTACTAGGAAGGTAACACACCACTTTAGAGAAAACAAAATGTTTCCCAAACTCCCCAACAGATTTTTTATTATGTCTTGTTGACCTGAAATGTGTTTCATGATCCATCTTGACTACAAGAAAAGCTGAATGTTTTCTTTCAGCTGGGTATAAGGCCTCCCATATAAAACAAAGACTATTAGTAAGAAAGAGGGAAGGTGAACATTATGTGAGCTAGTAAATCAAAAGGTATATTACCATAGTCAGAACTGAGCCACCTCGGGCTCCACTTACTGTCACCTGTGTAGTATAACGTTTGTTGTTGTAATTTAAGTTCAGAATGGTTTACTGAACACTGAATACAGTGAATAAAAGTAAAATCCTCAAGAAAAATTAATTGGAGAATATTCAGCAGAAGAGTATTGCAAACATCTTGTATTGTTAACTATATAATACAAACATCTTATATTGTTAACTATAGAACCAAGATTAAATAATAGGAATCAAGGAGTAGAGTAGACAAGTGGAATAAGCATATTGTGTCCTGTTAATATAAAGTATTATATCAATGCTCATATTTACATAAAACTATTATAAAACTGAGGCAAAATGTCATATCAATTAATATAAATAAGTTTAAATTATTCAGCATATAAGAATAAACAGTAATGCAAAATTCAACTGTATGCTATATACAAAAGACACACTTAAAAGATATAGGAAGATTAAAAGTATTAAAAATGAAAGCAAAAAAACCCACCAGGCAAATGTAGATACATAAAGAAATCCAGGACTGTACTCTTGGCATCAGAAAAGGCAGAACTCAAGAAAAAAACATAAATAAGGAAAAGGACATTTAAAAATTCTAAATATTAAATAATATATTATGCAGTCATAGCACCATGGCATCAGATCCTGTCAGATCTCAGAAGCTAAGCTGGGTCGGGCCTGGTTAGTGCTTGGATGGGAGAATGCCTGACAACACCAAGTGCTATAGGCTTGGGAAGAGGACCCAGCAACCCACTCTCAAAAAATAACCAGCATTGAAAACCCTATGACTACCAGAGAAGCACTAACAATGCCATTTTGGCTGTTGTACCTATGGTCACTATGAGTCTGACACTGATTCCAAGGCACCTAACAACATGTATCCAGTTGCATATTAACCACCTTTGTAAAGCAGGAGCTACATAGATACAGATCAAAACCAGAGAAGATGAATCTGCCCTTAAGATCTAGAGGCAAACTTATGTACAATGGGAAATGAATCAAGACAATAGGTAAGTGTAATAACGAAGCTAAATATTTTAGATACTATGTTTGTGTATAAAACAAACCCAACCACAGGTACTAAGTTAACTAGGAGTGTTTGTATGTTTTAGTAAAACAAGAAGTGCAGAGGCACACTATTATTAGTACATCTTTGGCAGAGACACACTAGCAATTGAAGACCTTAGCACTTTTTTCTTAGGCCACGATGGAGCCAGCTAAGCAAAATTTAAAATACAGATGATCTGAACAACATAATTAATGAGATGGATTTTATAGATCAAAACTGAAATATGAATTTTGATGAAAGAAGATGCATGTCCTTCCAGAGTAGATCAAATATACACAAAAGTTGATCGTGTAGGCACAAAGAATGTCTCAGTGATTTTACAGTGTTTTCTGATCACAATGCAATACAATTAGAAATCAATAAAAAAATCATCTTTTAAAAGTTTTCTTCTCATGCATACACTAAATTGCATAATATTATACAATTCTTGGGGGAAAGAGGAATTATAGTACAAAATTTCCTGAGTTTATGGAAAATAATAATAATGAAAATTGCATGCCAGCATCTAAATGACATTGCTAATTGTTGTTGTTGTTGTTAGGTGCCGTCGAGTCAAGTCCGACTCATAGCAACCCTATGTACAGCGATCGAAACACTTGTCGGTTCTTTGCCAGGCAAACCATCTTATTTATGTTTAAGCCCATTGTTGCAGACACTGTGTCAATCCATCTGGTGGAGGGTTTTCCTCTTTTGCGTTGACCTGCCACTCTCCCAAACATGATGTCCTTCTCCGGGGATTGATCTCTCCTGACTACATGTCCGAAATATTTAAGATGCAGTCTGGCCATTCTTGCTTCCAAGGAGCACTCTGGTTGCACTTCTTCTAGGACAGATTTGTTGGTTCTTTTGGCAGTCCATGGTATATTCAATAGATGTCTCCAGCACCACAATTCAAAAGCACCAATTCTTTTTCTGTCTCTCTTATTCAGTGTCCAGCTTTCACAACCATATGATGCCACTGAAAATACCATGGCATGAGTCAGACGCACCTTTGTCTTCAATGTGACATCTTTGTTTTTCAATACTCTAAAGAGATCTTTTGCCACAGCTTTTCCTAGAGCAATGCGTCTTTTGATTTCTTGACTGCTGCTTCCACGGGTGTTGATTATAGAGCCAATCAAAGCAAAATCTTGGACAACCTCAATCTTTTCTCCATTGCTTGTGAAGTTGCGTGATGACCCAGTTGTAAGGATTTTTGTTTTGTTGATGTTTAGTCGCAACCCATATTGAAGGCCATGATCTTTGATCTTCATCAGTAAATGTTTTAAATCCTCTTCACTTTCAGCAAGCAGAGTTGTGTCATCTCCATAACGCAGGTTGTTAATGAGCCTTCCTCCAATCTTGATGCCGTGTTCTTCCTCATAAATTCCAGCTTCTTGGATTATGTGCTCAGCTTATAAATTGAAGAGATAGGGTGAAAGTATACAGCCCTGATGCACACCTTTCTCAACTTTAAACCACTCAGTGTTTCCTTGTTCTATTCGAACAACTGCCTCCTGGTTCATGTACAGATTTCTAATGAGCACAATTAAATGTTCTGGTATTCCCATTTTCCGAAGTGTTATCCATAATTTGTTATGATCCATACAATCAAATGCTTATGCGTAGTCAATAAAACATAGACATCTTTCTGATATTCTCTGCTTTCAGCTAATATCCACCTGACATCAGCAATGATGTCCCTGGTTCCCCGCCCTCTTCTGAATCCCACTTGATTTTCCGGTAATTCCCTGTCTACATGCTGCTGCAGTTGCTTCTGAATGATCTTTAGTAGAATTTTGCTGGTGTGTGATATTAATGATATTGTGTGACAGTTTGAACATTCAGTTGGATCCCCTTTTTGGGGGATAGGCACAAATATGGATCTCTTCCAATCAGTTGGCCAAGTAGCTGTTTTCCAAATCTGTTGGCATAAACATGTTAACACCTCCAGTGCTGCATCTGTTTGTTGAAACATCTCTACTGGTATCCCATCAATTCCTGGAGGCTTTTGTTTCGCCAGTTCTATCAAGGCAGCTTCCACTTCATCCTTCAACACCATTGGTTCCTCTTCATATGCAACCTCTTGGAATGGCTGGTCATCTACCAATTCTTTCTTGTATAATGACTCTGTGTATTCTTCCCATCTTGTTTTGATGTTTCCTGCATCACTTAATATTTTCCCTGTAGAATCTTTCACTACTGCCACTTGAGGCTTGAATTTTTTCTTCACTTCCTTAAGCTTGAGAAACACAGAGCGTGTTCTTCCCTTTTGGCTTTCTGCCTCCAGCTCCTTGCACATGTCATTATATTTGTTTTTGTCTTCTCGAGCTGCCTTCTGAAATCTTCTGTTTAGTTCCTTAACTTCATCATGTCTTCCTTTTACTTTAGTTGCTCAATATTCAAGGGCAAGGTCCAGTGTCTCTTTTGACATGTAATTTGGTCTTTTCTTTTTTTCTTGTCTTTTTAAGAACTTTTTGCTTCCTTTTTGAATGATATCTTTTATGTCATGCCACAGCTCTTCTGGTCTCCTATCATTTGTGTCTAATGCATTAAACCTATTTTTGAGGTGGTCCCTGAACTCAGGTGGGATATACTCAAGGTCATACCGTGGCTCTCCTATACTTGTTCTAATTTTCTTCAGCTTCAGTTTGAACTTGCATATGAGAAGTTGATGGTCTGATCCATAGTCAGCACCTGGTCCTATTTTGACATTTTGTATAGAGCTTTTCCATCGTCTCTTTCCACATATGTAGTCCATTTGATTCCTGTATGTTCCATCTGGTGAAGTCCATGTGTATAGTCTCCGTTTATGATGTTGAAAAAATGTCTTTGCCATGAAAAGGTCATTGGTCTGACAAAATTCTATCATGCGGTCTCCAGCTTCGTTTCTGGCACCAAGACCATATTTTCCAACTACTGAGCCTTCTTCTTTGTTTCCAACCTTTCCATTCTGGTCACCAGTGGTCACCAGTGATTATGTCTTGATTGCATGTTTGATTTATTTCAGATTGCAGAAGCTGATAGAAGTCTTCCCTTTCTTTGTTTGTGGCCTTAGTGTTGGGTACATAAATTTGACTAATAGTCATATTAACTGGCCTTCCTTGTAGGCGTGTGGATATTATTCTATCACTGACAACATTGTATTTCATGACAGATCTTGAGATGTCTGTTTTGATGATGAATGCAACCCCATTTCTCTTTAGTTTATCATTCCCAGCATAGTAGACCATACGATTGTTTGACTCAAAATGGCCTATGCCGATCCATTTTAGCTCACTGATCCCTAGAATGTCAATGTTTATGTGTTCCATTTCTCTTTTAACAATTTCTAATTTGCCTAGATTCATACTACGTACATTCCATGTTCCGATTATTAATGGATGTTTACAGTTGTTTCTCCTCATTTTGAGTAGTGCCACATCAGCAAGTTGGGCACCCTAGGGCTTTACTCCATTTCTGTCATCATGGTAGACTCTACTTTGAGGAGGCAACTCTTCCCCAGTAGTCTTTTCAGTGCCTTCCAAGCTGGGGGGCTCATTTTCCCGCACTATATCTGACAGTGTTTCTTTGCTATTCATAGGGTTTTCAATGGCTAGTTGTTTTGGGAGTGGTTTGCCAGGTCCTACTCCCTGACATTGCTAATAGAGGGCTGCAAAAGAGTACTATGAAATACTGCTATGAAATATTTAGAAAAATATTTACTATGAAATATTTACTAGAAAAATGTTTACTAGAAAACTATTTACTAAATATTTACTATGAAATATTTAGAAAATTTTAAGAAATTAAACTAAAATGAATAGATTAAGCACAAAATTCAAAAAACTAGAAAAAAGTAAAAGCAAACAGAAATGAAAGATAAAGTCAATTAATTAAGAAAAAAGCAAAAAATAATGAGATAGAAAACAGATTTCATGATCAAATAAAATTGCGCATCCTTTCAAGAGAAAATTCAGTAAAATACACAAATGAATGAAAATCTTTTTTTAAAAAAAGAAGGGGATACAAATGCTAAAATGAAATGTGTCAATGAGGAAATAATTATCAAAGCAAAGGACTATTTTTTAAATTATGAGATTAATTTGAACTGAATACCAATACATTTAAAGCTTAGATTTATAAAATTTTATAGGAAGATAAGGGGCTGGGATTTAGCTTAGTTGGTAGAGCTCCGCTCTGCAGTCTCTGAGGTCCCTGGTTCAATTTCCAGAACCAAAAAAAAAAAAAAAAAAGGGCAGAAGGATGTGGCAATTGACTCCCAGAGGCAATCCCAAAACAATTAGTCATTGAAAACCCTATGAGGGCCACTATGAGTTGGACACAACTTGACAGCACCTAATAACAACAACAACATAGGAAAATACAATTTACCAAAACTCTATCAAAAATAGATGAGCAATCTAAAAAAAAAAAAAAAACATATTCAACTGGGAAAAATAATTTTAAAAGATATTATAAAAAGTATCTGGACCAAATGATTTCATAGTAGATTTCTACTTAATCTTGAAATATCAGATAACTCAATGATATTTAAGGTATTTCAAAATGAATAAAGAATAAAAATTTATAATAAATGCTTTTTCTCAAATGAATGAGTATAACATTTATACTAAAATATGAAAATAAATTATATCAAGTTTTAAATATGAATGTTACTTATGAAGATGTAAAGAGGCCACTGAGTTGACAGGACCATCACCATCTTAGGTAGCCCCCCACCTCCCGCCCTGGCTTCGAGAAACTATATACTGGAAGAACTTTTTAACTATTTGATTTTAGCCAACTGACTGCCCAATTAAACTGTTAATTCTTAACCACTGATTGATTGCCTGTCAGCCACCCATTCTGCTTCTATACCATCCTGCTTGCACAACAGAATTATTACCTGAGTGATTGTCGGTTACTGAAACTGATCGTTTTTGTTTTTGTTCTTAAGATACAAATCATACCAGGAACTTGGAGATTGTATAAAAACCAAACAACTTGGAGATTATAAGCTTGATAAAGTTTGTCTTTATAAGCTCTCAGCAACTGTTCCTCAGGGCCACGGGTTTGGAGAGACACTAGTCCTTTGTGACTGCGGGCTCAATAAAGACTCCATTTCATTGGCTTTTTGTTCCTTGTGGTGTGTTTCTGATCTTGGGTTACAACAAAGATAAATACAAATGTCTTAAAATACTGAGAATTCAACTATATATTAAATATAATATGTGATGCCTAAGGACAATTATGCTGTGGATGCAAAGTGGTTTTCTAATAGAAAACCCTTTACTATAATTCATCATATTAACAGCCATTAAAGAAACCACAATAGCATCTCTATAGGTACCAAGAGGCTCTAAACAATATTAAGTTTTCATCCATGATGAAATCGTAATTGATGCATAATTTTTAACATGATAAAGTACATAATCCTTCAGTTTAAAAATTTCCAGTTTACTTACTAGGAAATATTAGAAGAATTCTCAGTAGAGTCAGAAACAAAAGGAAGACACTCATTATTTTGACTACCACTTAACATTGTTTCTGAGGTGTTAATAAATACAGTTAAACAAGAGAAAGTACACAATCAGAAAGAGTATAATAAAATTATATCTATTCATAGATACAACTATATATCTGAAAAACAAAAAAGAACAAATAGAAAAAGTACCTCAAACAATAAGATAATTCAGTATATTAAAAGGATATGAAATACATATACTAAATTAATTGCCTTTAAAAAGAAAATAAATTAAAGAAACAAAAAGTCAATAATTGTTATTTATGGTTGCCATATTCTATAAGGGCTGGGATTTAGCTCAGTTGGTAGAGCGCTGCACTGCAGTCTCTGAGGTCCCGGGTTCAATTCCCAGCACCACAAAAATGGGAGAAGGACGTGGCAACCCACTCCCTAGGCAATCCTGAAACAGTCAGCCATTGAAAACCCTATGAGGGTCGCTATGAGTCGGACTCGATCGACTCAACGGCACCTAACAACAATAATAACAACATATTCTATAAACTCCCATGTATCTATCAGTTTGTTATGCTGTGGGGGCTGTGTTGCTCTGATGTTGAAAGCTTTGTTACTGGTATCTCAGATACTAGCCCACCCAGCCCACTCCCAGTGAAGAGGTTTCAGCTGCACTTCCAGACTAAGACAGACTAGGGAGAAGGACCAGGCAGCCCACTACCAAAACAATTAGCCACTGAAAACCCTCTGAGTAGCAGAGAAACACTGTCAAATACAGTGCCAGAAAATGAGCCCTCCAAGCTGGAAGGCACTCAAAAGACATCTGGGGAAGAGTTGCCTCCTCAAAGTAGAGTCGACCTTAGTGATGACAATGGAGTAAAGCCCCTGGGACCTCCATTTGCTGATGTAGCATGATTCAAAATGAGAAGAAACACAATGACTGCAACAATGGGCACAAACATAATGTCATGTACATGGCACAGTGTTGGAAAAGTGTTTCCTTTTGTTATACATAGAGTTGCTATGAGTTGGAGCTGCTCGACAACATCTAACAAGATATCCTATAAAGTCACCATAAACACTGAATACTAAACTATTACTCTAGTAGGGAATACAGATTAAATTTCCTACAAACCTCTGGTAACATTTTTGTCAACTGAAATACCACTTGCCTTGTGTAGGCTTGTTTGCCAAATTCCTTGTGAAACAAGCCAGTTTCATCACCATTGAATAACTGCTCTTACGCATCACCTTTTTCCTGTGTAACTCCTTGAAGTATGTTTTAAAGTCCCTGCAGCTTCTTGACCTGCAGAACCTGCTTCTTTTACCTGCAATTTTAACATTTTTCATATTGTATCATCATTTGAAATGTGCAAGTCAGCCACCAATACCTGAGAAGGGCTTGACATTTTCTTGCTCCTGAGCAATACGACTGTATCATTCATTAGCTTTTAGTCTCTCTCACAACAATGATGTCCATAAGGCTTTTTAAAATTTTTTTTAATTGGTAGTCTCATTAATCCACAAATTTAGCCACTTGTATAAGTACAAGTAACACTAAACAATATTTCACCACTGTGCTTAGGGACCACTATAAGCAGAGAAATCAACAATAAGAAGTTTTTAAAAATATGAAAAATACTTATTTACAATATGAGAGCTAAAATAAAAGCAGAGCATCACCTGTTTTGATCTCAACTAGGTACATGTGTGATTGAGTGAGTCAAATTTTTCATGACCTTTCGATGTCCGTGAACAACTACGT
This sequence comes from Pedetes capensis, assembly GCA_007922755.1. NCBI lineage: Eukaryota > Metazoa > Chordata > Mammalia > Rodentia > Pedetidae > Pedetes > Pedetes capensis. The sequence continues at coordinate 126,693 of VMDO01003406.1, read as the reverse complement.
AAGTGCTATATATACTGATTTTAAGATTACAAATAAACTTTAGTGAGTATGTAAATTTGTAGTTATGGAATCAGTGAATAATGAGAACTCACTATAGTTTTTATAGAAAAAAAACAATAAAATGCCAAACTGTGTCCCCAAAATGACAGTTTCACACTAAATGTAAATGATCCAAATATACAAATTGAGAAGTAATGTCTTCTGAGCTTAAAAATTCATTATACAAATTGAAAACTGCCTTCTTAGTTCAAAAATTCAGTACACAAATGGAAAACTAATGCCTTCTGAGTTTAACAATTCAATCAACTATTACAAGAGACATATAAATAAAAAGACATAAGAAATGAAAACAAATTACAAAAGTTTATAACATGTAAATACTAAAACAAGAAAGCTTGTGTGGATATTATATAAGGAAGGAGATTTTTGAAGGAGCTATAGATAAAGAGGAACATGATAAAGGAATCAATCCACTAGTACTATATAATTCTCAGGCTGGGATTTAGCTCAGTTGATACAGCACTGCACTGTAGTCTCTGAGGTCCTGGGTTCGATTCCCAGAACTGCAAAAACAGGAGAAGGATGTGGCAATCCACTCCCAAGGCAATCCTGAAACAATCAGCCATTGAAAACCCTGTGAGGGTTGCTATGATTTGGACTCAACTCGATGGCATCTAACAACAACAATATATAATTCTCAGTCTCTATATGACAAATAACATTGCTTCAAAAATAGATAAAGTTTAAAATAATAGAATTTAAAGGAGCTGACAAATCTGCAGCAGGAATGGACAATTTAACTTGTTCAAAAGCTGACAGAGCATTCAGTAAAATCAATAAGATCTGATAAAAACCATCAGTGAAGTAAGCTTAGCATGTATAAAATATAACACCAAACTAGAGAATTAACATTTTTTCCAACTGCACATAAAATATTTACCAAAATTGACTTTATGCTGTATTGAAAAACTTCAACAAATCTCAAAGATTGAAATCATTTATAGCATGTTCTTTGACCAAAGAGGGATTAGGCACTTCTGAATAACCAATGGGTCATCAGAGAAGTAACAAAGGAAATTTTGAACCCTGTGATAATGAAGGTACAATAAAAGTACATTTGAGGAGCAAAAGAACAGTGTTTAAGGGAAATTGATAGCTTTAACCTAATGTTAGGGGAACAAAGTTCGAAAACCAGTGGTCTTAACCTTTACCTCAAAAAAGATGGAAAAAAGGGATAACAGATCTCAAAAAGGAAAGGAAAGGAAATAAAAAAATAGGAGAAAATAATGAAATAGAGAAAACAGTAACAATAAAACTGAAAATTAGTACTTTGAATAAGTTCATACAATTAATAAATCCCTACCAAGACTAGGCACCTAACAACAACAACAACAACAACAAGAAGACTAGTCAAGAAAGAAGAAAAATTATCAATATTCTGTAATAAAGGTGGACATCCATAAAGATTTTACAGACAATAAAATTATAGTAAGATTATAATATCTAAAGTTCTATGCCCAATGAGTTGGAAAATGAGATGGAATAGACAAATCCTAAAAATGCTCCTAAAATAGACACACAAAAATGGAAAAGTCTTAATAGTTCTCTGTATATTATGGAAACTTTATCTGTTATTAAATTTTTTTTTTCTCAAAAAGATTTTCAGGTCCAGGTGGCTTCACAGGTGAATTCTTCTGAACATTTAAGAATGAAAAACAAAACAAAACAAAACAAACACACAAAAAAAACAATATTACATAAACTCTTCAAAACAAAGAGAAGAAATATTTCCCAGTTCATTTTAAAAAATCAGTATAAATTTGATATATAAATCTGACAAGAATTTTATAAGAAAAGAAACAACAGACCAATCTGACTCAATAACATAAATGAAAAATCCTATGCAAACAAAACATCACTGAACCAAGTCCAGCAATCTGTAAATGAAATAATATAGTTTTGTTCTAGCAATTTTAGTGTGTTTTTATCAATTGCAGAACAATTGATGTAGTTCACAAAATCAACAAAATTATTCATATAATCATTTCAACAAACATATCAAAAACATTTGTTGGTAGTTAAAAGTACTGTCAGGGGAAATAACAAAGGTAAAAACAGAAGAAAGTTAGGTAGAAAAAAATAAACAATAATAGGATTAATAAATTAAAATTATGACTGAAAAGAAACAACAAAATAGAAAATCACCAACCAATTTAAGGAGAAAATAAATAAAAATAATAGCCTAGGATAAGAAAGGAAACAATCTATAAGTAGAGTTGGGAAACAGCCATTGAAATAGGAAATTAAAACAAATAGACTTAAAAATGCTGAACAAATATATTTGAAAATCTAGAGGAAATGAGTAAAAATTTTAAGAAAATATAATTTTTAAAAATTGATACCAGTACAGATAATAAATTACACAAACCAATTTATGTAGAGGAAATGGAAGTAGCAAGAATTATCCCAAGAGCGGGATGCAGTGGTGTACGCTTGTAATTCCAATGACTCCTGAGCAGAGGCGAAGGAGGGAGAATCGCAAGTTCAAGGCCAGAGGCAGCCTGTGTATCTTGGCAATGTTGTTGTTGTTAGGTGCCTTCAAGTCGGTATCTGACTCATAGCGACCATCATAGGATTTTCAATGGCTGACTGTTTCGGGATTGCCTTGGGAGTGGATTGCCAGGCCCTTCACCCATTTTTGCAGTGCTGGGAATTGAACTCCAGACCTCAGAGACTGCAGCGCAACGCTCTACCAACTGAAGTAAATTGGCTGTAACTTGGCAATAGCTTGACTCAAAATAAAAAATGGGCTAGGGATGCAGTTCAGTGTTAGGGCACTTGGAAAAGTGTGTGTGAGGCCTATGAGGCCTACAGTTTAGCCTTCAAGTACTGAAAACAAACAAACAAACAACAACAACAAAAAAAGCCCTACCCTATGAAAGGCAACAGGTTCACATGTTTCCCTATGAAACTTTTACCAAAATTTCAAAGAGTAGATAATTGTGATGCTATATAAATTGTTCCAGGGACAAGTGGAAAAAAAAGAAAAGAAAAAAAAAGAATGCGTTAAATATTATGTTCTCATAAAATGAGTATAACATCAATACCTAAACTTGATGAAGAGAAAAGAACATAAAAAAGAAAATCAGATGGACTAATTTCACCTATGAATATTGATTTTAAAAGTCTAAAAACAGTCAAAAAGTAGAATTTATCAATACATCAATAATATTAATAATACACTATCACCAAATGAAATTTACTTCGAAATTGTCAAGGGTAGTTCAATATGAGGAAATCAATTAATGTAATATACTGTATTAAGAAGTATAAAGAAAAATTTCATCATTAATTTCATATATAATACACAGGCTTTTGATAAAAATCAATACTCATTCTTCATTAAGAATGGAGTAAAATGAAATTAATGCATTATATATTTATATCAAGTAGCAGGAATGTGAACAAGTAGAAGCTTTATATATTGTTGGTGGTAGCATGAAATGGGACAATTACCTGTAAAAATTGTTTGTCAAACTGATATAAAGTTAAATGTGCACCTATATGAGAAATAGAAATATATAAACCACCTAAATCATCACTCGAAGAATATCGGTTGAATGAATAAAGTTAAATGGACAAAAAGGAGAACTACATACTCATAAAATAATTTGAACAGATATTCATAGTGGCTTTCATAATAGGGGTAAAATTGGATACAACTAAAATGTCCTTCAACAGTACAATGGATAGAAAGTTGATATATTCACACAATAGAATATTATACAGCAAAAAAAAAAAATACACTGCAACCACATGGATAATTCTCACAAATACTGTAATGCAGAAAAGAAGCTAAACACAAAATAAAATATACTACATAATTCTACTAACATAAAGTTTAAGAATAATATAAATTAAGCAATGGTTGTAGAATAGCTTAGTAGTTGCCTCTTGGGTGCAGATGTGTGGAGTTTCAGTACAAAACAGGAACAAGAAAGTTTCCTGAAGTGATGGAATTTTTTTTTCTTGATTAGGGTGTGAGTGGATAATTTATCAAAAGTCATCTAAATGAACACTTACAATCTGTGCATGTTGCCACATACACATAAACTATGCCTTATACATATGCAAAACATGAGTAAAATAAGAAAACTACAGTGAGATATTAGTTGTAATCCAGAAGCTTGAAAATATATTCTGTTGACAAAGATATGGGTCCCTTGGGTGGTTCGAACATGACACATGAAAGTGTAAGATGTGATTATATCCCTGATGAAAGGGAATTTGACAGAATTTACCAAAAATACTCAACATCCCTAGTTCTAGAATTTCACCCTAAAGATACATATCCAGAAACTAAGAATTGTACATGCAGAAGATTATTTGTGAAAATTGATAGTTCATTATGAAAAATCAGAAGCAACCTAAATACCCATGCACAAGATACTGGATGAACGAATTAAGATACATTCACAAAATGGAGAGATAGCCATTTTAAAAACAAAAGAATGAGTATCAGTTAATAAAGATAGAAATGTTTATAGTAGTAGTATTTATAAGGTTATTCTGAAATTTCTTTGTGTGTTGGAAAGAATAAATAAGTAAATACATTGAGTCTTTTCAGAATGAGGGTTCTCTGTGAGAAGCGAGAAAGAAATACAGAATAGGAAAGATGAGGAAATACTGTGTGGATTTTAACTGTAGACATTAGTATGAATGTATGTGTACAGGAATATATGTGTGCTTTATATATACATATACATGAATATATGTGTTACATACAAATATATAAGTATACATACACTAATATGTTGGTTTTAAATACCATTTCCTACTAAAAACTATCCTTGGAAAAATGTTCAATCCCCCTGAACTGTGTGAAGTACTATATGAGGTTGCAGCCTTTTGTGGCACCAGAAAAGAAGCTATTGGGGGAATGGCACAAGTAGGATAATGGTACAAATTTGTGTAGCTCAAAATAAGAGCATATGAATGATCATTGCACTATTATTTCAATGTTTTTGGAGATTCAAGTATTTTCTACACAGCTCTCTCTCTCTCTCTCCCTCTCTCTCTCTCTCTCTCTCTCTCTCTCTCTCTCTCTCTCTCTCTCTTAATGGTACTGGGAACTTGAACTCAGGGCCTCACACATGCTTTTTGCAAGCCCTTCAGCACTGAGCCATACCCCTGGCCCATTTTTTTACTTTTTGTTTTGAGACAGTGTCTTCCTAAATTACACAAGTTGCCTCTGGCCTCAAACATGCAATCCTCCCACCTCCTCTTCCCAAATTACTGAGATTAAAGGCATGCACCACCATGGCCAGCTTCTCCACAATTTTTTTAAAAATGCTTATTCATTACTATTTATAATTGCTGGGATATCCACTCATCACTTTAAAAAATAACAGATATATGGAATGAAGTGGGCCTTTTTAATACTTTTGCTGTCCTAGTTATTATTAACAATAGTTAAATGTTGTTGATGGAAGACTTTTTTATAGAATTCCAGCTACATATTAAAAATGAAATTATGTAATTAGAAAAATAACCATTTAATAATTTATTATAAAACAATGGATCTAGGCATTTGTCATCAAAAGATACTAAAAATACTAGGTGAAGACTGGATGGGGAACTGTGTAATGAAGGCATTGATCAGACTGGGAACACAGGCACCAACCAGTTACGAGGCTGTGTGATAGAATTCACCACCCCAAACTAGTCCTGCCTAAAATAATCGAAACTGAATTTAATGAAACCTCTTACTCTAAAAACCAGTTAGTGAAAAATATAGGGCAAGCTGTGAATAAAAATGCAAAATGCACAAGTTTCCCTATCAAATAATTAAGAGGTTAAAAAAAAAGCAGATCTGTTAAGGAATTGAAGGAACATAGTAAAGATATAACAGTCAAAGCCAAATGCGGACCTCGTTTCTGGAAACTATTTCAATTACAGAGACACAATTTGATAAAATTAGGGAAATTTGAAATGATTTAGGGGTTAAATATGTTAGAGGATAATTGCTAATTGTTTAGGGTGTAATAATGACCTATAGATAGATACATGTAGAGATATATTGAGAGAGATGGTGTTAAGAACTTACAGATGCTGAATGTCATAAGGGAGGCCTGTAATCATAGCACTCAGGAGGCTACGGCAGGAGGCTAGTGAGCTTGAGGCCAATCTGGGCTATGAAGTGAGAGTCTATCTTAAACAACGAAAAAGAGCATATAGGTGAAAAGATATGCCTTTTCTTTCAGTTACTCCAGGTGCCTCCCTTTCAGAACAAACAGGAGGGGGATACATAAGACAAAATTGGCAAAATGTTGACATTTATTGAAGCTGGGTTGTGTGATAAGTGTGTGGGACTTTATTGTACTACTCTCTCTACTTTTCTGTATGTTTGAAAGGAAAAGTTAAAAGTAGTGCTTTGGTCCAGGACACAGCAATGGACATGAGATTGGTGGACAGATCTGAAATACAATTTGGAGAAAGAACTAATTTGGAAGTAGGAGATGAGGAGTGAGCCAGCAAGCATTTAACAGCTGGCTCTCCTGGATGAGCTGGGAGACCCCTGGTTTTAGCATTGGTCAACTTTCATGATGTAACTGTGCCCACGATGGCAGGTCTCAAACTGACCATGGGTTTCAGAAGATGTGTACATTTGCCTCCTCTCACTATGCAAACCCACACTAGCACATAACAGGATGAGAAAAAGTGATGAATCAAGGATAACTCCTGAGCTTCTGACTTCAACAATTGGGAAGAGAAGCTGATATGCTACAATAATTAAGAGAAAACCACTGCAGTTATGGTTTTAAAAGTAAATGTACATGGGAATGAGAGAACACAAATTTCAGAATAGTGGGTACCTCTGGTTGGGCCCTGGAGGGGAAGGGGCTGGGCACAGTAATTCAATTATTATGGTATTTAGAATTGTGTATTTTAAGGTTAGTGGTGAGTAGATGGGTGTTTATTTAAGTGTGGCTCATTTCTTCTCTCTTTCTTTCTTTCCCTTTCTTTCATTCCCTTTCTTTCTCTCTCTCTCTCTCTGTCTCTCTCTCTCTGTCTCTGTCTCTCTCTCTCTCTCTTTCTTTCTTTCCCTCTCTTTCTTTCTTTCTTTCTTTCTTTCTTTCTTTCTTTCTTTCTTTCTTTCTTCTTTCCTTTATTTTTTATTTATTATTTTTTTGTTATTTTAAGCCTAGCCACTAGGCTTTTTTGCTTTCAGGACCAGAGCAGCCTGTTATCTGGTAGCTCTTAACTGTGAATCCAACATAGAGATTCTTCAAATTTGGGTTGATATAAACATTTTTATGTAATTTATAGCTAATGTTTACATAAAATAATGTTAAACATAATTTATGATAAAAAATGTAGTTATCTTTAGTTTTAAAACAATAATAAAATGTAAACATAAGGAAAAGTGAAAAATAAAAATATAACAAATAATTATGACCTAGTATTAAGATGGGCTGAGATTTATCTCAGTTGATAGAGCGCCGCTCTGCGGTCTCTGAGGTCCTGAGTTCAATTCCTGACACTGCAAAATGGAAGAAGCACATGGCAATCCACTCCCGAGGCAATCCCCAAACAGTCAGCCATTGAAAACGCTATAAGGGTTGCTATGAGTCGACATGACTCAATGGCACCTAACAACAACAACAGTATAAAATGTGCCCACTGCTGTACCACTGTGGCATCCAATCCCAGCAGACCTCAGGAGCTAAGCAGGGTCAGGCCTGGTTAGTACTTGGATGGGAGACCACCTGGGAACACCAGGTGCTGTAAGCTTGGGAGAAGGACCCAGCTACCCCTCCCAAAAATCAATCTGTCATTGAAAACCCTACAAATAGCAAGAAAAGCACTGACAACAGTCACTACGAGTTGGATACAAACTCAACGGCACCTAACAACAACAACAGTAGTAAGATGTAATGTTTTGCCATATTTTCTCTGTATTGTTCACTTTAAAAAAGCAAATGAAGTGTCAAGAGTTTTAGCAGGTACAGCATATATTCAATCTCCACCTCTACTCCTTTTCCCTCCCAGAAGTGAAAACAATCCTCATCCCATGAAGGGTTTGCCTTTAGTCTATATATATATGCAATATAAATCCACACATCATACTATTTTTTGCATTTTAAAGTTTTACATGAATTGTACCATTTATTTATTTATTTATTTATTTAGTTAGTTAGTTATAATTTATTTTATTTTGCAGTTCTGGAGAATGAACCCAGGGCCTCAGGCATGGTAGGAAAGTGGCTATACCTCAGCTACAGTGGGTTCTTTATTTTTAAAATTTTTTGTTTTTGTTTTTGAAACAATGTCTCACTGTATAGTCAGGCTGGTCTGGAGCTTGCTCTGGAGACTGGGCTGGCCTCTAATTTGTGTTGTTCCTCTTGCCTCAGTTTCTCCAGTGCTGGGATTATAGGCATGTGCCATCATACCCATTTTAGTATGTTGCTTTAAATACTTTGAAATACTTGTAAATACTTTGAAATATTTAATGTTTTAGTACTTTTCGCAGTATTAGATTTTCAAATATTTATCATGATTCATGAATATGTATTTTAGTCCTTTTCATTGTTTTTGTTTGTTAGGTACCATTGAGTCGGTCTGACTCATAGTGACCCTACATACAACAGACAAAACACTATTGTTATGTTTGTCTGCTATTCATAGGGTTTTCAATGGTGGATTGTTTTAGGGGAGTGGGTTGCTGGGTCCTTTTCCCAAGCCTATAGCACCTAGTGTTCCCAGGTGGTCTCCCATCCAAATATTAACCAGACCTGAACCTCCTTAGCTTCTGAGATCTGACAGGATCAGTAAGCACAGTGGTACGGCTGCAGGCTAGTCCTTTTCATAGGTTTATGTTATTGTACTGCCAGAATAAGGCACAGTTTATTCTTCACCTGAAGGATACTTCCATTTCTCCTCTGTCACAAACAGTGCAATTACAAACAATGAAAAGTTACATATTCAAGAGTTTCCCACAGACTAGCTAACAGCCAGGAAATTGCTCATGTGTGAGGAATGTTAACTTTTAATTCCCTAGGTTTAATAAATTGGAGAGCTTTGTGATCTCATTAAGGTACAGAATGTATAAAAACTACATATGGATAACAAAAGGAGAGAAATTTAATAGAAAATTGCCAACGACAGTCAACACAGAATCCATAGAAAAAGATAACTAAATTGTCAATTGTAGTATCACTAATAATTAGACAAATGCATATTTTAACAATGATGTCATTTATGCCAAGGATATTTGCAAGAAAACAAAAGTCTGGTGATATCAAAGGCTGGAGGGGTTGTCAGAAAATAGAACTTGTTTTAAATAACTGCTGGAAATACAAAGTTCTTCATATCTTTTGGAATGTCTTAAATGTTTCATAATAAATTACAAAAGATAGCCAGAAACGGTGGCACAGTCCTGTAATCCCAGCAATTTGGGAGGAAAAGGCAGGAGGATCTCAAGTTTGAGGACAGGTGCAGTAACTTAGCAAGACCCTGTCTCAAAATAAAAAATAAAAAATGGACTAGGGTTTCAGATCAGCAGTAGCAACAATATGTGCCAGGCCCTGGGTTCAACCCCCTAGTACTGAGAAAAAAATTACAGAAGAGATAAAGAGAAAGAGAAAGAGAAAAAGAAAGACTACCACCTTCAAAGTTTGTAATAAAATACCCATGAAGGCAAAACAATGATAATAATCCATGATTTTGTAGCCATAGCTGGTAATTCTGTCTATACTTCTATCAACTCAGCTCCTTTTATCAGCATAAACCACCTCGCAGCATAACATATGATCACATGGACTATATTTCATCTATTTATGTTCAATTATGCGATAATATCCTGGGAGTTGGAAATGTTTATGTGCATTCTAGCCCACATATATTTCAGAGCTGTTACTCTGACTCTTACATTTTAGTCTATGTCTTCTGTCCTATTTCACCTTCTCTTACTGCCTTTAATTCCCTAGATAACTTTTGCTTTGGACATAAGTATCTAAATCTTCTTCAGTTGAGTGATCACCTCTTCTTTCTTCTCTTACCCAGAAAGAACTATTACTTTCATAAAACAACTTCAAAGATTTGGGGGAAGTAGTAGTTTGGGGAGTATTCCAATAATGCTGTTAAAAATGATAAGGACTTGAATTAAGAAACCAAGAATCAGAAAGGAGGAGGCAGGCAAAATATTAAGGAGGTGTCATGAATATAAGAAGTCAGGTACATCTTAGATTTCTGGCTCAGCATCTAAATGATGTTATGCCCTGAAGAGCAAATACTGAACAAGTAGCAGTGTTTGCAGACTGGAAGTAAAACAGTAGGTTTATTTTGGACATATGAAGAAAAGATACCTAGTTGACATCTACTACTACTCCCATCCCTGGAACTAAAGTGTTCTGTGAGAAGTGTCTAATGACAGAGCAGGTTGAATCATAGTGGAGTAAGAAAAAACAAGAAGCTATGCATGGGGACTAACACCTACAATCCCAGTGACTTGGGAGGCGGAGGCAAGAGGATTGGGAATTGAAGCCAGAGGTACCCTGCATAACTTAGTGGGACCCTGTCTTAAAATAAAAAGTACAAAATGGGCTGGGCCTGCAGCCCAGTGATGGAACACTTTCAAAGTATATGGGAGGCCTTGGGTTCAACCCTCAAGTATAGCAAAAAATAAAAAGTAAAAAAATAAAAAATAAAAGAGGGACATAGGAATAGCAGTCTGGCTAGAAGAGGGATGAATCTTGAAATTATGTTTGCATAATGTTGAAAAACTTGCTAATTGTTCAAATCAAAGAAAGTGGTGCTGCTCATTAGCAGAACCAAGGATTGGTTGTTCATTGTGGATTGACTAGATATTTGTTTGTCGTTTTAAGATGAGATGAAGAGAGCAAATTGATATGTCCTCTCAGCTTTAGCAGACCACATGAGAAGTTTGGAAAAGTGAGTATTAAAAATAAAATTGCACTCTCTACCCTTCTAAACCAAGAAATCCAAGAGGGGGAAGTGAAGCACAGAAGTGAAATATCATTCTTCCTTGCTTCGCATGACAAATTATGTAGGTAACAAAATTCTACTTAAAAACAACACAATGTCAGAAAGTTTCATAAGACAGAATAAGAGTTCAAACCATACTTTACTGAAAAGTAATTTGGAAGTTTTGTTCTGTAGAAATGATTTTCCCCAGGGAAATGAGAGGTTCCTGCCAAAACACAAACAGCTTTTGCTTCTCCCTGCTCCCAATGATATTTTTGAATGATCCCTGTCACTTTCAACAATTATAATCTTCTTTGTGATATTTGAAATTATTTTCATCTGAGATCTGGAACAAATACACGGCATTTCTAGGAAACCAGCATTTCTTCTTTCAAAAAATATTACATTTATATTAACACATCTTCCTTGAAAGTGCCTGATGCCTTGGATCTCAGAAGCCAAGCAGGGTCAGACCTGGTTAGTACTTGGATGGTAGACCCCCTGGGAACACCAGGTGCTGTAGGCTTGGAAGAGGGACCTGGCAACCCATTTCCCTCAAAAAACCAATCAACAATTGAAAACCCTATGAATAGCAGAGAAGCACTCAGAATACTGTTTTGCCTGTTGTATGTAGGGTCGCTAAGAGTGGGACACCAAGTCGATGGAACCTAACAACAACAACAACAACAACAACAACAACAAGTGGAGGAGTTGAGCATGGTTACATCGTTGGTCAACATTGAAGAGATGAATTTTAAAATTAAGCAGACTAGGCTCAAGGATGAACTCTGGCAGCAATAAGCTGTGCTGCCTGAATTCCCCAATACCCAGGAAAGCAGGTTTACTAATCCCTACCTCAGTGTTTTGTTGTGGCATGTAGTGAGGTGGCACATTCCAAGCTCACAGTGCAATACTTAGCACACAGAACTTTTCAATAAGTGGAATTCTCTGTTACATAAATTATTTTTAAACAACTGATAAAGAAGTTATAAAGTTATCAATCATCTAGCAAATATCCATTAGTTTTGCTTTGGCTTTGGATGATGGCAACATACTACAAGGAATTCTCCTAAATCCACAAATGTTTTGTGAAATAAAGCCAGTAAGCTCAAGAGGAGGATGAATGTGGACATGTTCTTGAATAAATGTATCTATTTCTTATTGCTGCTGTAACAAACTGCCACAAACTGCATTGTTTAAAACAATACAAATTTATTCCCTTACAGTTCTGCAGGTCAGAAGCCCAAATTGGGTTTTCTCAGTCTGAAATCAAGGTGTCAGCAGGTGACAATGGGACAAAAGAGAATCTATTTCCATGCCTTTTGCTAGAGTGCTGCTCCCCACTTTCTGAGGACCGAGGTTCAATCCCCAGCACCACAAAAATGGGAGAAGGATGTGGCAGTCTACTTCTGAAACAATCCTGATACAATCAGCCATTGAAAACCCTATGAGGGTCGCTGTGAGTCCGACCTGACTCAACGACACCTAACAGCAACAACAGAAGCTGCAATTCTTGGCCTATGGCCCCTTTCTCCATCCTCAAAGCCTATCGTTCCAGTAACTGTTCCTATCTTTTCTCTCTGACCCGATCTTCTTGTCTCCATTTTATAAGGACATTTGCATTCATATGAGCCCACCTGTATAATCCTGGATAATCTTTCAAACTCTTTAATCATACTTACAAAGTTACTTTTGCTGGTGAAGGTAACCTGTCCACAGTTCTGGAGATTAGGAAGTAGACGTCTCTGGGAGGGGCCAAGATATCATCCAACAAATATCCAAGACATTGCACAGACAAGACATATAGAAATTACCAGTTTGACAGTAAAAGGCTTGAGATGTATTGTAGAACATAACCTACATCAGAAACAAAAAAGAAATGCTGTGATTTACTACACAGCAAATATGATACTGGAAGAAGATAAGAAGCAAGTTTTACTGTTTATTTACAGCTGAGCAAGACTTGAGCAGAAATGCTATTACTAGTTACATATTGCGAGATATGTGATCAATTCTAAGGAGGAAATATTTAAATTAGAAAAATAATAGAAGGGGGAATCAGTCTTCTGAAAAATAAAAGAATTGCAACTGTGTTACTTAGGAGGGGGAAAATAGCATAGATCTTAATAATTAGTCACGAGGGTGTGAGATGTGGGCCAGAGATAATTAGCAGGGAAGGTTGATCATGTACTCTCTGCATTCACAGAGAGCGAAAAAAAGAGGAAACCAGCCAAAGTGCAGTGAGAAGCTGGGCTTTTAAAAAAGGAAGTTCTTGACCATGAAGATCAGACTACCAAGGGAAGCTGTGTAATCTCTATCCTTAAAGAGCTTTAAAAATAGTATAAACAGCCATCTGCACAAGATGATTTATGCATTGACCTTCAGGAGGCGGGCCCGATCATCTTATGAAGTCCCTTCCAAGTGTGGGATTCTATGATTTAATCAGTATGTGATTTTTCTCAGCTCTACATTTTGTGAGATAACCAGCAGATGGAAGCCACAAATTCCCCAACATCATACCAAAATCATGGTTCCTCACGTTGGTAGAGCCCAGTCAAGCTTGCCAAATTGGCATCCATTGTAAAAATCATTGAAGGACCCACCTCAAACATTTATTTATCTCCTTGTGGGTGTCTGGACCACCCAAGTCCACAAAATATAGATAATCCTTATATTGATTTATGTGTATTTTAGCTTTGACTTTGCATAAGAAAAAGTTGCATGCACTGAAAGTATTTGTCTGCTTCGGCAATCTGAGCGAGCAGCTCTCAGAAACGTTATCAGAAATGTACAAATCCCAGCCTAAGCAGTAAACAGCTCATGGGACACTGCTATGAAAAGATTTACAGCTCACTTGGGCCTTAGTGTTTTTCACTCTGTATATGTTCATTAGTTCATTAAAAGATATTTGAGTGCTGACTATATTCTAGGTTCAGTACAGAGCATCAGAGATGCAACAATGAGGCAAAAATTGTCCTTCCCTCACGGAACTCAGCACCTCTTCCAAATGGACCAGTCAGTTTGATGCACAGTCATCAAAACTGTAATGGGGTTAGAAACACAGTGCTATAAGATAGCACCAGGAGCAACTAACCCAGCTTTAGGAGACCTGATGTGGATCAGGTTTGTCCTTTAGGAAAACTTAGTGCAATTTTGAACCCAAAGGATAGATAAACATTTACATATACTTTAGCAAAAGAAGGGCTTGTGAGAAGGTTATTGCAAATCCTAGGAGTAACTGAACATCTAAGCTGAGCAAAGCAACAGAGACTGCGGGGGAGCATCAGGGGCTTCTCCATTCACCTTGCATTCCTGCTTCTCTGGACTTAATCCCCTCCACTTGCTCTTTCTGTTTCTCAGTTTACATGAATGGGCATCCAAAGCTTCTGAATTTTAAGCTTTTAGTTTTGACAACCAAGAGAAAGAATGGCTCACTTCTCTTGCTTCCAAAGCAAAATTCCATGAAGGGGATCGAAAGGCACAGCTTCGCTCTAGGAGCTCATCTCTGGACCAAGGAGCCATGAGCAGGGAGCAAAGGTGCTTCATCACAGGGTTGCTGCTGCCTCAGCCGTGTGGGTGGAGAAGGAGGACTTGTTCCCCCAGATGGAAGGGCTGCTTTGCAGATTAGTCCCTGTGTCCTTGCAGCAACCTTGGTTTGCTTCATGGGAAGGCTGGAGGCAAAGAACCAGTATCGAGATGGATGCATATGTGGAGCCTGTTTCTGGGGGCAAGGAGGATAGTTGTAATCTCTAATGAGCCTAGGAGCTGCATAGCCACCCTAGCCACAGGCCAGGACAAACTCTACCTCCTCCAGACTCTAAGATCTACAGAACAGGTTTCTCCAAAGTGTGTTCTTTATTCAAAACTGTAACTGCTGGCAGGTTCTATCCTCATATATGAATTTTCAATCAGCACGTTTTTATTCAAATTGTTCTTTTGTTTCATTGTGTTACTAAAAAAAAGTATGACAGGTTGGCATGCTTGTCTAAGTGAATGTCTGGAATTGTAATTTCTTGTACATTAACTTTGGATCACTATATAGGCTACCTAAATCTCTGAGAAAGGAAAATCATGTTATAAACACCAAGAAATCTTTCCTTAAATTAATGCTGAAGTATGAGATACAAACCATTTTATTAATGAATAGTTTACCTATCTCAAATCTTTCACCAGTTTTAATTTCTGCCAATGGGCACATTGAACACTATGCCCGCAATTATCTATTCAGCCACTAGATGGCACCATACATCTTTTTTTTCTAATTTTATCTCCATAAATTAGCTTTTTAGAAAAAGGATGTGTTTTTGTTTTTATTGTTTTCTAAAAAAATTCACGATCTTTTTGCACAATTCATTAGATATTTATTAATGTCATTACTTATTTTTCATACTGCCTTTAATAATATACTATTAATTTTTATATATTGTTGTTGTTAGGTGCCGTCGAGTCGTAACCGACTCATAGCGACCCTCATAGGGTTTTCAATGGCAGATTATTTCGGGATTGCCTTGGGAGTGGGTTGCCACGTCCTTCTCCCGTTTTTGCGGTGCTGAGAATCAAACTCAGGACATCAGAGACTGCAGAGCAGCGCTCTACCAACTGAGATAAATCCCAGCCCAAGTTTTATATATACTAGATTATATTTCCTAGGGATTTTATTCCTTTATTTATCTGTCAATCTTTATTACAAAACCATGCTGTTTTAATTTTTCTTGTTTTATAATACATTTTAATAGCTGGTGTCACCACCTTTCATCCTCAATTATATCATGATTTTCAAACTCATTCTTATCCATCAATCTTTTCCAAGCAAAATTCAACTTCATTTAATTATGTTAAAAAAGAAAGAAACAAAAACACACCCTGGTAAATTTTTTTGGAATTGTCAATAATTTTAGCAATAGCAATAATGATAACTGTGTAAGTGAATTTTAGAGGAAGTTACATCTTAAAAGTTTTCTTTAGTAAAATGGATACTATTGAGCCAGTGGTGTACATATGCAGATTTCTTGGTGATGGTGTATGTGTGTCTGTGTGTGTACTGAATAAATTAATATATAGGGAGAGGTATATTTGAACATTCATTATAAAAGAAGAAAATGGGAGACAGTCTCTATAGCACATGCTTGTGATCCCAGCAAACTGGGAGGCAGAGGCACAAGGATTGCAAGTTTCAGGCCAGAGGCTGCCTGCACAATTTAATGAGGCCCTATCTCAAAATAATAAGAAATGAATAAGTAAATAGGGAAAGAAAGAAAGAAAGAAAGAAAGAAAGAAAGAAAGAAAGAAAGGAAGAAAGGAAGGAAGGAAGGGGAAGGAAGGGAGGGAGGGAGAGAGGAGGGAGCAGCTCAGTGGTAGAGAACATGCCTAATATATAGGTTCAATATCCTAGTACTGCAAAAACAAAAATAGTCGGAGCAGACTCTTCTTGTACAACTATAGAAGATTGGCTAAATATATTTATATAATCCAAACAGAGTATCTCACTCCACTAAATATAATGATTATAAAATGAGTAAATACTCATAATAAAAGGTTAAATAAGTAGAGTAGATGTAAATATATATAACATTATAACAATTTGTTTAAAAAATAAAAGGAAATATATATACATGCTAACTCATTGTCTCTGGGAAGTACAATGATAACTAATTCATATTTTCTTAATACTTTTCAGAATTTTCTTCAGTGACATTTATTACTTTCATAATCAATGAAGAAAAACAAACTTCTAAATCTTTCAAACAATTGGGCTTCATGGAAATTGCAAAGGTATACTGTTTTCTTATAGACTAATTATTGCTCAATTTTTCAGAACAACTACTTATTAAATACTCTTAGTCATATCTGAAGTAAGCAAAGTTTGCATAGCACAAGGAGGACTTTCCTGATGCTTTTTCTACACAAGTTCCCTGCTATTGCTCCTGAGAGATGATGTGACTTGTGTTGCAGGTCACAGTATTCAGTAGTGCTCATGTAGGACTTTCTGCCTCCACATCCCTCAAATGTGTCAAACCCCTCAGCCTTTCCCTGTGACAAGTCTTAGCCTTCCAATAACTGACAAAAATTAGAGGTTCTTAAACTCTCTGGTGTCAAGGCCCTTCTGCTTTCTTAAAAACTGACTATCCAGCTAAGCGTGGTGGCACATGCCTGGAGTCTGAGTGACTCAGAAGGCTGAGGCAGGAGGATCACAAGTCTCAGGCCAGAGGCAGCATATGCAACTTACTGAGATCTCGTGTCAAAAGAAAAAAGAAAAATGGGGCTAAGAGTGCAGATTGGAAGCAGAGTATTTGTTTAGCATGCATGAGGCCCTGGGTTCAACTTCCCCAGTACTGAAAAAAAAAAAAACTTTTTGTTTATGTAGATAATATCTATTCATATTTATCATAGTCAAGCTTAAGACAGGAATTCTTAAATATTTATTTGGCTAATTTAAGAGAATAGTCCCACTACAAGTTAATATAAATGATGATTTTTATGTAAAGGATTATCTTGTACAAAACAGGAAAAATATGGTGAGATAAATAACATTGTTTCACAATTTTTGAAATCTCTTCCTTACTAGAAGAGAATTGGATTCCCATGTCTACTTCTGCTCTCAATTCCTGTCCTATCATATGTTATGTAGCTTCTGGAAAGCTGCACTCTACACTCACAGGATGAAAAGAGTAAAAAATGGCATATGACATCTTAGTATTTTTATGAAAAGAGTTATAATCAGAAAAAAATCTTAGAGAACCCTAGGGGTCCCCAGATCACACTTTGAGATTAATTGCTTAACTAGATTAAATTAAATTATCATCACAACAAATTCTTCTTTTCTTTCTTTTCTAAAATATTCAACTGAAACTGAAAAATAATAATGAAGAAATAAGAACACTAGCATAAAGCAGTGGACCCTCATAATCTGCCTGCTGACATGGAACTGCTAAAAGTAGATGTTAAGTTAGATCTGTCTTTCTGGAAGTGACTGGGTTTGTTGAAGTTACCCTCACCTCTACCCCACCACTGCCACAATCACTACTTGGTTACTCCTTGTTATCTTTAAAGATGATTAGCTTATGATCCACTCCTTCTAATTCTACTCCTGCCTTACTTCTTGATGAGTTCTTTATCCCTATAGCTATGCTTTTCAATGTCTGTTTTCTTAAGTTCTTGGAAGAAGGGTCTCTTCCAAAAACCTTATCCTCCTCTTTACCTTAGTGGCTCATTTCCATGAATGTATCTTTGGATTTCCACCATAATTGCAAACCCTCCATGATCTTGATTTTAGTTTAGTTTTCTGGTCAATAACTTCTGGCCAATAGTTCAATTTCTGTGGCTTAATTCCAACAGTCCCTCTATCCCACAAACACCTTAAATTATTGATCCTGGAAGTTTTCATTTGCTCTCCTTGCAGCCTTACTTGCTTCTCTCATAATCCTGCTTAAATTTGCTCCCAGCTTCTTTGCCTGACCTTCATTTCATTGACTATCTTGGATACAGCCTGATTCTGGTTAAACTCAACATTCTGCCTTTCCATGCCTACACCCACATTGATGAACATATCTGTAGAAAATCCACTAATGAGATCAATTTAAAGGCATGATCATGAATATAATGAGGGTAATGACATTGCCCGGCAATTAGATTAACTTATTTCTCTAGACCACTACTGTTCCAGCTCCTGTTACTATTTCTTACCTTTTCTTTCCACAGATTCCAACACCTCGTTCCCAGCTGATGACTTTGCCTCCTATGTGATTAAGACAACCACAGTTATCAGAAGATACCCTCCAAATCCACCCACCCCCTGCATGTGTGCACACGTGCTCCCCTTCTCCTCATGCATGTGACTGAGCCATCCCTGTACTTGAGGCCAGCACCTCCAATGATGTGCCACAGCCCATTGCTCTGACCTTCAAAAGCCATCATTCCCCCTCCCTCTTTGCTGTCTCATCAACTTACTTTTCTCTTACTTCTCTGATTAAAGAAATTCCTTTTGTTCTGTTTCTCTCCAGCCATTACCCATTTTTTCTTTCCTTTAAGAAAATGACAATAAAGGAGCTATGTATCCTTGCTTTTCTGTCTCTAATTTGGGTCTTCCTGCTCTTTGTTGAACCTACTTTAATCCACTTTTTATTTCCATTTAGTTCCTCCAAATTTGATCTTACCCAGTTCACTAGTAACTTCCACATTGCCAAATCCAATAATCAGTTCTCAGGCCTCATCTTCCGTGAGCAATTTGGAAGCATTTGACAGAATTGTTCTCTCCCTCCTAAAAACACTCATCACCTTGCTTCGAGAACACCTTGCTGTCCTAATTTTCCTCTATGATAACTCTGTGGGAAGAAAGAAGAGTGTTTAGTTGAACTGGAATTTTATAGGTCGCTGTAGTCATTAAGAAACTAGGTCAGAGAGAAAAGTAGTCAAACAGAAAAGGCTCAAGAGGCTTACCTGGGATTGAAAGAGAGTAAATAACCCTTGTATGATGCAGCAGGAAGACATCCCTGGAAGATGGTCCAGGGAGGGCAGATGGATATTGATATTTAACACATTAGGCTAAGAAGATTGGAGAGCCAGGTAAAAAGTAAGGGATGTAGTAATGACAGGTAAGTGTAAAGATACAGATAATAGGTTTGGGAATCTCAACTTAATCTCGGTAACCAGACTGTACTAAAAGTAATACCATCCATATATTTACTACTGAACCTTTATAAAGTGCTTTTATATCTATTATTTCTTCACAAATCACTGACAACATAGCTATTTTTATCCCAGTTGTATGGATGAAGAACCTGAGATTCATGGTTAGTACAATTGTCTGAGAATACATAGTTTTAAGAGTTAAGACTAGAACCCATATCCAAGAAAACCAAGAAGCAGTGCCGAGGCAGCAACAATCAAGGCCATAAAACAGAAATCTCATGCAACAGAGTCATAGGCATCAGGTAGCATGTTCCAGAAAGACCATTAAAAATCAACATCAAACCTTGGGTGTCAGGTATGGGTAGGTGTAGAGGCAGGTGGGAATAAGTAGCAATGCTGACAAGCCTTTGCCAGCAGGAGGGATGCTTTATGAGGGCTAGAACTCAAGAAGCAGCAGATTAACAGAGCTAAGCACAAGCGAAGGGAGTAGGTGGTTCATCAGACTGAGCAGGTCGGGTGGAAGGGGAGGAAGCTGAGTAATTTCTGACCATTGTCTCAGAGAACAAATGAATCTACAGTTTTCTGATTCTCAGTTTGCTGATGTTTACCTTCTAATCCTTTGGCCATCAGCCTAAAGAAGAAGCAAATACTCAATATTTAATGTGATGACCTTTGGAGCTGAGTGAGGGACTGGAATTCTGTCCTTTATTTACCTAGATATAGTTGGTAGAGTGCTGCCCCACACTCTCTGAGACCTTGGGTTTGATTGGAAGCACTGCAAAAACCGAGAATGACATGGCAATCCATCCTGAAGCAATCTCAAAACAATCAGCCATTGAAAACCCTATAAGGCTCACTATGAGTCAGACCCAACTCGAGGTCACCTAACAACAAGAATAAATGTATTGTAATTACATAATCCTTTAAAACTATAGCAGAAGAATCAACAAATTTTTGACATGGCATTTATGACTTCTGGTTAGAGCAGTTTGCTTTAAATTTCAAGTGTGACAGTGGAGCAAATGTGACCCATGATGAAGTCACAGCACCTGGGTTTCTATGAGCCACTCTCATTTCATATGTGTTCAATGGAGTTAACATTTCTTTGCCCCTACTGAATATTCAGGCATATCCTAGGACTTTTTTAGACTTGCTCATGTGTCTATGTCAGGACAAGGTCACCACACAGTCCTTTTAGTAACAAAGAAAGTTAAATATCTTACATAATTATAAACTGGAACTGATTCAGCACCAAACCTTCTCTTGCCCCTTTGATGGGCTGCCTCACTGTGGGTGACTGACTATGTCTTCACCTTGTGCTGTCCCTCCTCCCTCCTCCCTTCTCCCTCCTGGTGCCTTCCTCTCAGTTTGGTGGTCAGTTTATGGGTTGAAGCCAGAACTGGAAGAGAGTCATGTTGTTCCTGGAGATTCATGGGGATTGTGGGTAGGAATGCCCAAAGCATAGGTCTGAGAATTTGGCAATATAACTCTGGTTCTTATATCCAGTCTATAAGTGAATTTATACCCAACATAGAGGTTACAGTAGGGACTACAGATGTTGTTGTTTGTTGTTAGGTGCCACTGAGTCAAATCTGACTCATAGCAACCCTATGTCCAACAGAATGAAACATTTCTTGACACTGTGCCATTCCTGGCATTTATGTCATTGCTTCTCTGCTGTTCATAGGGTTTCTGATGGCTGATTGTTTTGGAATTATTTCAGGAGTGGGCTGCCAGGTCCTTCTCCCATTTTTACAGTGCTATAGATGGATCCCAGGGCCTCAGATCACACAGAGCAGTACTCTACCAAATGAGCTAAACCTCAGCCCAAGAGAATATAGATAACAGTTTATTAAAAGATAGTACACCATTTACCAATAACTGAGGCACCGGGAGAAGCTTAGGAAAACCTGAAAAGGAACTGGAAATAAACTATGTTCCCTAGGTGCATCTGCATAAGGATATTTCTCTCCCCCAGGAAAAGGTAAAATCAGAGAGAAGAGAGTCAACCAGGCTTTAGAGAGAAAAGTACCTTCGATAGACAGAGAAGACAGTCTTGAGAGAAGGGAGAGGCATGTATGTGGTTACTAGAGAAAGAAGAGAAGAGCAAAGGGCAAGAAGTGGAAAGGAAACAAGAAAAAAGAAAGGAAGGAGGAGCAGACAAATCTTTTCTAGTTTCATTCAAACTAGGGCACATCCTATGTGACACCTACCCTGGATGTCCAGCTCTGGACACTCATTGTGATGTGAGCCTGTGGTCTTTGTTTTGTAAATGGATCAATGGCTTGGATTACAGTATGAAACCCACTAGAAATGTCCTTCCGATGTCCTCAGAGACGCACATGGCTTCATCCATCATGGCAGAATGGCAGGAGTCAATTTCAATCTCCTTTTCCTCCATTTTGGCTCCTAATGCCTAAGCTAATTTGCCTATAAATGTGAAGGGGCTAGAAATGTCTTTCTTGAACTGGCTTTGAGCTTTCTGGGCCAGGTCCGTGTTTACAAATGAGTTTGTCTTTCAATGGGCACTTTCATAGGTATCCTGTAAGGTCTCTGCTAGGCCCCTCCCTGGGCAGACGCATTCTATCATGGATAGTAAAGGGTAGAGGACTGGTCATCCCAGTTTGTCCAGGAATATCCCCATGTTAGCAATGAAAGTCCCACAGCCTGGGAAATCTCTCAATTTGGCAAACCAGACCAACTAGTCATCCTAGCCAGGGGCTGCCTGTGAATCATATAGCCCTTAATTACTTGGTATCAATCTCAACTTGTGATCTTTCATCCTTCTTGGGCCCAATTGGACAAACTCATGATAAATTCATAACGATTTGCTAACCAAGTGCCCCACACATCTGGTCCATAGAAAATATTCCTTTGCCCTTTGAATTCTGGAGATAGAGTCATTCCATCCTACCTAGTTTCAATATTTAACATAGCAATCTCTAAGGAAAAGCAACATCCTGGTCTCTTTCTGCTCCTCTTCCGTGGAGAGACTCAGGATTGCCCTAGGCCCATCAGAATGGACTCCTTCCCACCTTCTCTGAGAAGGTTTAGCAATGGTCAAGAGGTTCTGAGGGGTGTCCAGATTGGGTTTGGGGAGAAATGCCTAGTACTCATGGATGTGGTCAAATCTGCTAAAATGATGTATCTGATTAGCCCACAAATTATCCTTGCCTTTAAGAAAACTAATAATTTCAGTAAAATAAAACTGTCAATTCAAGTAAAAGAATAAGCTTTAAAAATAAGATTTTTAATTTAAAAAATTCTAAGGATAAGCACTTTATCCAGTCATTATTATTCTTTCCAACTTTCATAGGTGTAAGTGGGGCCCTGGTCATTTGAGAATCCCAACTGCAAGAAACAGTTCAACATGATCCAAATGGGTCCATGGAGGCCTGACTTTACTAAACATAGGATAAACTAGGAAGGAGCAGCTGCTCTTTCCAAAGAAATCATTTCAAAATCTCCCCCACATCAACCCTTCTCATTTTGAAAGTGGTTGAGGGGATTCAAGTCATAGAAAGAAAATTTTGCATACTGTAATCTGGCAAAGGAATATCACATCAATTCTAGCTCAGTATCTGTCTCTAACTTTAATTTTAACACTCTATTACACAAGAAACAAAATAAAAACTAACCCAGTAGGTGGCACCTGCAGAAATATATGCAGAGAATGTGTGGCAGATTGTATTTTCCAAAAATGGCCATAGCAATATTTATGTTCCCACATACTCTCCCAGAACCTTGACATCCTTCCATCAAGCAATGGAATCTATTCTCTTCCCTTTGAATATGGAACTCCTCAGTTACTCATATCTAACAAATTTCATTGTACTAGAGGTAATACTGCCTGACTTCCTAGGGAATGTTAAAAGGGGGAAAAGTAGCTTCTGGCTAGTCTCTCTCTCTTTCTCCTTTCTCTCTCTGTGTCTCTGTGTCTCTGTCTCTGTCTCTCTCTCTCTCTGTTTCTCTCTGTCCCCCTCTCCCTCCCCTTTCGCTCCCCCTTCCTCATGTCTTTCAATCTCTCCCTCACTCCTTTCCTCTCTCTCTCCTTCTCCTTCTTGTTCTCAATTATATAATGTGTGGCATCCATTACAAAATGAAAATGAGCAGGTCCTTACTCAAAATGAACACTTTCAAGTCAGTGACAAGCCCAGAGCCCCTCTGCATGAGGGTCCTGCACATCTGCAGAGGTCGCAGGCTCATGAAGCCAGCCTTGCTTAAGATGCTTACTCTTGGAAACCAGTCACCATGTTACGAAGAAACCCAGGCCAAGTGGAGAAGTCAGAAAGAGCTATTCACATTGATAGCTGTCTTAGTTTGGACTGTTATATAGTAAAACATCATAAACTGGGTGGCACAAGAACAAACATTTATTTCTTACAGTTCTGGAAGCTGAAAAGCCCAAGATCACAGGCCCAAATGGTCAGGTTCTGGAGAGCACCCTATTCCTGTTTTATACACTGCCATCTTGTTGCTGTGTTCTCACATACAGACAGGGGGAACTAGCCCTCTTTTTATTAGGTCACTAATTTCATTCACAGGCTGGGGTTTAGCTCAGTGAGTAGAGCACTGCTCCGCACTCTCTGGAGGACCTGGGTTCGATCCTCAGTGCCGCAAAAAATGGAAGGACTTGGAAATCCACTCTCAAAGCAATCCCAAAACAATAAGCAACTGAAAACCCTGTGAGGTTCCCTATGAGTTGGGTCTGATTCGATGGCACCTAACAAGTTCCATTCACAAGTGTTCCACCCTGACCATCTTATTATCTCCTGAAGGCTTCACCTCCAAATGCCATCATATTGGACATTAGATTTCAAAGTGGGGGCACACATCCTGTCCAAAACAACAGGTCTAGAATTACCATCTGCCAACAGCCAGCAGAAACCAGCAGGCATGTTCATGAAAAAGCATTCAGACAATTCCGGCCCCCAGCCTTCAAATATTTTGCATGAAGCTGCAGAGCTCAGAAAGAAACTGCCCTCACTGTGTCCTGCCCAAAAAAATTCATGTACCTGAAGGGTTGTTTTGTGTGACTATGTTTTGGGGTTGCTACACAGCCATAATAACTGGAACAGCATGACTTCAAACATGACTTAGATATGCAGCCAGTCACACCTGCCCTCTCTCTGCTGGTGGAAGCATCTGCTGACCAGTGTGTCCTCCAAAACACCTAAATCCTGAGCCCTCTTCAGTGTTGCCAAAAAAAAGTCCAAGTCTCTGCACTATAACCATCATGACACAGTAGCATCAGAACCGCCAGCCTCACCCTTTCCACCCTGATGCTGCCTGAAGCAGCTTCTGCCTTTGACAACTTTCCCAGTACCACCATCTCAAATACGTCTCTGAGCTTGTGCTTCAGGGCATGAGGACCACTGAGACTGCAATCCCTGATCGCACAGGAAAGCTGTTAAGTACCCTCACCAATGAAACCCGTCCCCCAATTTCAGATTTGGGCTTACCCTTCCAGCAACCACTTCCGTGAAATTGGCCAGATGGAGTGGATTCAGAGATTATGCTTCATTTCTATTAGGGTTTCTATGAAAATGAGAGCCTGTGAGGCAAACCTCAAATCTTTGAAACCCAACCTTTTCATTAGTTGGGAACCACAATCTATCTATTCTGTGATTGCATGCAATCCATTTGACTTAAATAGCGTTTGGAAGTCTATGAATCTGTCCTTTCTGCATGCTTATTCAAGTGCCTTTGGGAGCTGTATCTCTTGGAATTTAAAACAGTCAACCCAAAGCAATTTAATATGCCACAGCACTCTAGAAAAGAAGTATAAAAATAAAAACTCTAACTAGAAGGTTAGGCATTTTTTTTAGGTTTTACAAATTATGAAACCATGACCACTGAAAGAAACTCATCCATTATACAAAATGATGTTATGAGTTATTTTGAAAAATGTAGGAATGTTCTCAAACTAAATGGTTTTCTTACCATGGTGAATTTATTCCATGCCGCAACTTGCAGAATTATCTGCTCTGCTCTTGTTAGTTTCGTAGTTCAGCTGTTCTTCAGTGAAGATGCCTTTTGCCTGGCTTTTCCATCATTAGTGGATGGACCCATTCAGAGCCTTGTAAAGATTAACTTACATTATGCATATTCTTTAAGAACCTAAATATTCTCAAATCCTGAAAATATTTCTTACATTTCTCTTTGATACCCAGTTACCAAACAAACTTAAATTCAGACTTCTATCAACCTTGTTTTCTATACCCACTGCCCACTGATTATTTGAAATGCATCAAACGTAATAAAAATGAAAATAAAACCACACCATATCCCCAAGGGATTATGCTGAATTATTCAAAAACAAATCTGCAACTTTTCCCCCCTCTTTTCCTTCTCCTGAACAATGTCCAAGCATAATCATAAAGAAAGGTCATCAAAATAGAATTTTTGTTCCCTAAGGGATCATTCATACTGTTGAAGTGCTACAAAGTAGAAATAGCAGCAAGTATTAAGGAAATGTGAACTCCTAGCTGGAAAATCCAAAAACAGCATGTTAGAAAACAACTGAAAACTGCCTGCTTAGTAATATAAAGTTAGAGATATTAGTTAACCAATTTCTGTTATAAATAAATGGAAACATTTTTAAAGTGCTTTGGAATATTTTCATACTATTTAGATCCACATAGCCATCCAATTATGTTTCTCAAATAAAATAAGTAACACTGTGGCATCTGATCCCCTCAGATCTCAGAAGCTAAGCAGGGTCAGGGTTGGTTAGTACTTGGATGGGAGGCACACTTGAGAACACCAGGTAAAGTAGGCTTGGGAGAAGGACCCCCAGCAATCCACTCCCAAAAAACAATTAGTCATTGAAAACCCTATAAATAGCAGAGAGGCATTATCAACAGTGTTTCACCTGTTATACATAGGGTTGCTATGAGTCAAACACTGACTTGATGGAATGGAACAATAACAAATCTCATTTTTTTTCTCTTGTATAACCTTGCAAAATAAACAATACTGTTGGTATTACTCAGGAAAAGTCCTGGAGTTATGTAGCCACCATCAGTTCCAATGCTCTTCCAAATAATACACATTCAACACTGGATTCATTCAGTCAATCATTAGTGAACCCCTCATAGCTAAATTTATGATAAATGTATTGAAGGAAAGCATTCCAGTGGGGAGCAGGCAGGTAATTCAAACACTGTATTACAGAGTAAGTGACTTAATAGAGTGACTTAACAGACTTAATAGAGATAAATTGCAATTGAATCAGATAAGTCTTTTTGGTGCAGCCAAAATGTAGCTGAATCCTTAAACTAGAAATTAATTATACAAATCAGTATTCCTCAAACTATACTGCACGGAACACTAATATGTGTCAATACCGAAAAGTATTCTAAGGATGACAAATATCCCAAATTACAATAGTTGCTCTGTGGTTTAACCTACTATCAATTATTTCATTTGGCCACTGCTTCACCAATAAGCTTGTTGAGTTTTACCTTTCAGAATTAGCCTGTCATGATTTGGCTCACATATGCCATAAGGCCTCAGATAGCCTAATAGCTAAATACTCCACCTGCTAGGAACTAGAGGACAAGACTCTGGAACAGAGGTAACAACCGTCAAACATTGCATCACACCACAAATCTCACCCTGCCTGTATCAAATATCTTTGGTAGATTTTCTTAATTCTTTTAGGAGAAAGTAGATATTCTTTGGATGGACTTGTAAGTGCTATCGAATTGGGTCCAACTCACAGTGACCCTACGTACAACAGACAGAACACTACCTGACAATATGCCATGCCAGACAATATGCCATGCCAGGCACTATGTCAGGACTTCTCTGCTAGTCACAGGGTTTTCAATGGCTGATTGTTTTCTGGGACTGGGCTGCTGGATCCTTCTCCCAAGCCTACAGTACCTGATATTCCCAGGTATTCTCCCATCCAAGGACAAACCAGGCCTGACCCTGCTTAGCTTCTGAGATCTGACAGGATTGGACACTAGGGCAGTAAGACTAACTAGTGGGTATGATTTAAAAACAAGAATTCATTTTAATAACAAAGTAGAAGTGATAATAAGCTGGACTGTTCTGTATTTAAGTAAGAAACCAGCACCAACTTAAAGTGTCTTTTCAAGTTGTACAAGGCAAAATTGTCTCTGCTCTAAGGTAAGACCAAGTATCACACACTGTGGAAATCCACCCAGCTCTCCCAGTATCTGGAATACCACAGAAGAGGGTCAGTGGGTTTTCTGTTTAAAGTGGATCATCTGAGCAAAGAAATGTTGAAAACTGAAAGCAGAAATAGGTTAGTTAAGAAAAAACTTAAAGCAAGAAGGAGCCTCTCCAGGTACCGCCCATGGTACACAGCAAGCAACCAAGTCTCGACAGCAACCTTGAGGAAAGCGTGCCCCTTTGTGGATTAGATATTTGCAGGAACCTACAAAGACCCACCTTATTCAGTGTGTTTCATGTTGTTTCCATAGAAGTCTCAGATTGATGTTGATAATTTCTACTAAAATTTTCCCTCGGGATAAAATGTGTGGTCATGTGAACAGTTCATGAGAGTTCTAGCGTTGTTTATGCTTGCTCTGTTTTTAAGTGTTTGGATCAAGACTGCACATGTTCAGAGTGGGAGGCGCCTTCTTCAACATGACGGGGCCAGGCTCCTGCCTGCTCTAGCATCTGGAGGGACTTTGATATTAAATAGCATAGAAAGCTTCTCATTTTAGATGATACTTCATATGTGCAGCAGGTCTCCTGCGACCCTGTGCAGCTTGATTATGTGAGCTCTGAGGCTCCTGTAACAAGGAGTCTGAGGAACAGAAATAACAGATCTTTGTTGCGCCTTTGCCCCTTGCTGGCCTCTCTCGGTTACTTACCAGCTATCTTGGCAGAACAGCAGGACTCTTGATTCTGCGGTACCCAAACCCTGGTGGCATGGCTAAAGATTTGTCCCCAAAACACCTGGCTCAGGACACAGTAGGAACACACTAATCTGCAGAGCCCAAGTTCTGCACCACATCTCTCAGGAAAGTGAATGTCCTTTCTCTCATTCTGCCAAAGTTCACATTTTGTGCGCCTCTGTCCTTTGGTTATAAAGGGTAAGGATGAGAGGGAGAAAAGAAGGAAGAGAGAAAACAACACCCTGTTTCTTGTGATGGCTGTGGTGTTTTCTCCCTTGGAAAAAAACATGAGCCTCAGGAAAATGCCCCATTCTTCCTCTCCCTTCATCCCTCCTCCTCCACTTTTGCTTTCTCAGTTATTTTCCTAAAATCCATCTTTTGTACCCACAATAAAGTAAAAAATTGGTTTGGGCAAAGAATATTTGACAAAATATCTAGCTCTTTTCCTCGTGCTTCAAGTCTTAGAAACCATGTGAAAACACACCTTCCCCATCCTTAGCCTGTCCACGTAAGCACCTGCCATAGGAGCAATGGCTCTATGACACCCACACTGTCGCCCCTCACTGTCCTCCCTGCACCGTGGTGGAAACAGGAACAAGGACACAACAGCACTTCTATAATTTCATGGATGCACAAATTTTTTTATTCTGGAGTTTCAAAGTAGAATCAAATTATACCTATTTAAAAAAACAAATTTCACAAATTGAATAACAAATGATAGGTAATGGTCAGCCATTTATGACATTTTGCTTTACTCTATTTTACAGTCAATCTTCACTAATTCAGTCCAGTAAGAAGTGAGAGCAACAAGGCAGATATGGTAGCACACACCTGTAATCCCAGTGATTCGGGAGGGGGAAGTGAGAGGATCAGGATTTCAAAGCCAGAAGCAGCCTACATAACCTAGTGAGACTCCATCTCAAGATAAAAAATAAAAGTGATCTTGGGGTGCAACTCAGTGGTAGAGCACCTGTAAAGTATGGACAAGTCCCGGCACTCAGCCCCCAAGTACTGCAAAAAAAGAAAAAGAAAATAAATGAGAAGAGCAACAAAAAGTACATTTTCTTAGCACTCTTAAGTTTCACAGTTATACATAATTCCACAGTTGTGTTCATACAAATAATTTTCTAATCATTTCCTCCCCCCACTATGTGAACCTACTGTAGGATGCAAAAGGATGAGAAACAGTGACAAATCAAGAATAATTCCTAAGCTTTTGGCTTCAACAATTGGGTACAGTATCTGAGATATTACACTAGGTAGTATGTGGTGGGTATATACTATATACCAAGTATGTCAGTCCAACATCAGGTACTGAAGATACAGGTATGAGTACAATATGTTTAATAAATGTTTTGCTTTATCTACTGCTGAATAATAAATCACCTCAAAACTTAATTCCTTAACACTGCTAATTGTTATGATCCCTAAGAGTTCAATAGGTTGACTAGGCTCAGCTGTGAAGTTCTTACTTAGAGTCATTCATGAAGTTACAAGTAGAGAGTAGTTGGCCCTGGAGTCATATGAAAGCAAAACTGATCTGGATATCCAGGTTGGCTTGTTTCCTCCTACCTAGAATGGCTAGTAACAGCCAGGGCTGCCCTAACATTTAATTGCCTGCCTGCCCGCCTACCTGCCTGCCTGCCTGCCTGCCTGCTTTCCTTCCTTCCTTCCTTCCTTCCTTCCTTCCTTTGTGCCTTTCTTCCTCTCTCACCTATGCAGTCTTTGCACATGACTAACTTGGGCTTCCTTATAGCCAGCAGCCCCAGGTAGTTAGGTAGTTAGATATCTTCTGAAATCCTCCAGAGCACAGAGACCAGGGTAAAAGCTGCCAGGCTTCTTAGGTACTAGCCTCGGAATGCAGGGTGGTATAGTTTGCTAGGGACCATCTTTAGAGCCTAGGCAGGACAAACAAGCATGATCCCTAAACTCAAGAAGGTTTATGGTGACTCAGTAAACACTGGACTAAATAAGAGTTGTAATCGTGACTACTACTTTTGGATTTGCCATCTTTGTCAAGGTGAATTCACCTTTAAATGTCAAACAACAAAAAATCTTGGCTGGAATCACTATTGAAGAGAATTTTTAATAGTGCATCCAACCAAATACTATGCAACAATTAAAGCTGTGCTTTCAAAAAATCTTTTAAAATGGAATATGCTCAAGCAAAATAGAGAGCATAACACATAATAGTGTATCTTTGAAGAATATCACCAATTTTGTTTAAAATATGTGTGTAGGTATACACATATGTATGTATATATACATATAAACTTATGGAAACAAGACTAGAAACAATTCCATGAACATGAATAAGATAGTCGGGCTATTGGTGATTTTTTCCATCTTTATGCTTTGACAAGTTTCCTACAATGACCATATATTGTTTTTATAACAAAAGTTATAACACAGCATAGAAATAACATGCATAATTAATATTCCACAAGGAAAAGAAAGTGAAGAGTTAAACTTTACATTTATTTCTATAACTTAGACTTTCTAAAACTACCATAAAAGGGTGGCATATAAAATGGAATCCTAATATGATTATTGGTAAAACTGAAAAGGAAGACTTGAAGGTGGCTGGAAGTGAGGTTCATAGAACTGAACATTGGGAATCATATAAAGGAGGAGTGAAACAACAGGATATTTCCTAAATTCTCCTAATAGTAGAATTCATACCCTGAGACAGGAAAGAGACCAAGTTCCCTGGGAATTGCCCTTGAACACTGACATTCTTAAAATGTATTTAGCATGTGTACTTGTTGTTGTTGTTGTTGTTAAGTGCCATTGAGTTGGTATCCGACTCATAGCGACCCCCATAGGGTTTTCAATGGCAGACTGTTTCGGGATTGTCTTGGGAGTGGATTGCCAGGTCCTTCTCTCATTTTTGTGGTGCTGGGAATGGAACTCGGGACCTCAGAGACTGCAGCGCAGCGCTCTACCAACTGAGCTAAATCCCAGCCCAGCATGTGTACTTACTTGATGCAATTTGACCTAGTTCTGGGAGTTGTCCCAGGTTTCCAAAATGGAGTATAAATGACAATGAAAGAATAAATATAATTGTGTATATGTCCAGAGCATATGAAAACTAGAAACCAATGGCATTCATTGGCAAACCCAATAAATTAGAACAATAATGGAAACAAAGTTCTTTCCTGTTTCACAGATAGCCGTATTGATGGGAACAGAAAGGTATTTCAGTGGGAGGAACCCAAGAGTGGTAACCAGAAATAAGGGCTTACTGGCCATTATAGTGGTTAGCTGAGCACTAAGCCATTGCTCATGTAGCTTAGCATCAGATGTATGTTATGTTACAGGCAATGAAATATATTATAGAAATCAAAATTTCAACAAAAGCCATTTACTTCATTTCTCAGAGTGTATTAAAATTAACTACATAGTCTACAACAGCACCTTAAAATTCTCTTTCCCCTCTCAGGATGTCTATCCATCATTTACCCAGTATTCATTATCCCTTTCTTTCTAGAAATAGAACCCCCAATTAGGCTGGACACCCACCTAGAATAAAGGAAAACATTATCCAGGTGTGGCCAAGTGGCCAAGTGAATAAATTCTGAACAATGAGTTTAAGTGAAAATATTGGAAATGTCTAAAAGAGAGTCAGAATGCTCTCTTTGTTCCTTCCTTTATGTAGCAATAACATAGATGATTTGGCTAGCACTGAAATACCTATTTTGGACCATAAGAAAACATGCTAATAGTGATGGAGGAAGAAGAGCAAAGCATCCCTAATCCTTGCTGATCATGGATATTTCTTAACAATGATGAACTTTGTCAGAACTCTGTGTGTGTGTGTGTGTGTGTGTGTGTGTGTGTGTGTGTGAGAGAGAGAGAGAGAGAGAGAGAGAGAGAGAGAGGGAGAGAACCCTGGGGCTTGCACATGCTTTTCAAGTTTTCAAGTGTTGTACCATTGGGCTGCACCCTTGGCCCATTTTTCTAAAATTAGTTTTTATATTGAGTCAGGGTCTCATTAAGTTACATAGGCTGCCTCTGGCCTTGAACTCAAAATCGTCCTGCTTCCATCTCCCAAGTCACTGGAATCACAGGCATGCCTGGCTGTCAGCACTTTTTTATCTGATACAGAAATAACTTTCTGCGT
The DNA here is from genome assembly GCA_007922755.1 of Pedetes capensis. Classification (NCBI taxonomy): domain Eukaryota; kingdom Metazoa; phylum Chordata; class Mammalia; order Rodentia; family Pedetidae; genus Pedetes; species Pedetes capensis. The sequence goes on along the minus strand of VMDO01003406.1, from coordinate 94,080 downwards.
TATGTCAGTTACTATTATTTGGAGGATTTTCTCCAGCTTGCAGCCAAACATCATCTCACCAAATTCAAAACCAAGTCCCTTATATTCTATATCTTAAGAGCCTCATCTTCTAAACCCCTCTAGAAAATTCCCACCTTGCCACCTCTAGGAACACTGCCCCAAGAGAATTTTCTTTTCTTTCAAAGAAAATATCTCCTCTCCCCCAGGGCAGGTTGTCCTCCCCTCCATACCCTTAGGCTTGATCTACTTATCCTCATTCTCTAAATCCTGCATCACATAGTCCATATAAGTGAGCCCTGGCAGGGCTTCATCAGAATACTAGAAGAGAAGAAGCCCACCAGTCATGCCCAAACTTCACCTTAGGAGGAAAGGGAGAGAGGCAGAAAGTGGTAGGAAAACTCATACTAATAAATTTTTAAATAAATTTAAATTAAATAAAACTCATACTAATAAATTTTATTTAATAAATAAAAAACTCATAATAAATTTTTCCTAAATCATGTAACATTTTTGGAAGTTTAAACTATTAAGGAAAAAAATCAATTTTAACAAAACACCTTTTCACATGTGCAAATAGTTTTTCTGGGAGAAGAGCCAGGGTAACAACAGAGAGACTATATTACAAGGGGAAAAAGAGAGGAAGAGCATCAGGAATCAAAGAGGTGATAGGACAACGGACAAGAATGGAGAAACAGAATGGTGATCCAAAGAAGGGAGGGGAACAGTCTACAAATCCAAGTCAGGCCCCCCAGCAGGAGGGAATCCCAAAGATGCAACCACAAAGTAAACTAGGCAACCACAATGACAATAGACTGGCCATCCTAGGCACAGGAGAAACTCACAGTTCTCATAAGCCTTAAATCCAATGCAGAGATTTGAGGTGTCAGTCACTCCTCCTGCATGACATGCCAGCACTGGAGAAGAAATCCATTTCATTGCTTCCCATGCTGTGCAATGCTACAGCTAATCACCATATTAAGAGAGGGCTTATTGTTTGAGCCCGAGCTACTCTCACAACCTGAAAAAAGGAACAATAACAAGCTGGGGAGCCTAGGAACAATCTGCCACAGTGTCTGGGTGACAGATGACCACAAGAAGCTATAAGAAGCAGTCATAGAAGGGAGAAGGTCATATATGGACTTGTTGAGAAGCATAAGCAGAGGAAGTTTGGGCTGTGGGGGGAATGATGGTCAATGGCTCTGTCCTCTGTGATGAGGTGTGAGCCCCAATGCCTGAAGACTACTGCAGAGACTGGGCCTCCAAGTCCAGGTCTCACAGATTGCTCAGCCTCCAGAGCTGTCTCTCTGCATATGGTTTGCTGCCAGATGAGAATGAGACCTCTGAGTCCATGTGTGGCAGATTGCTCGATTCTTGCAATGTCTTCCCTCCTGTAGGTGGTTTACTGAGAGGGTAGAGTCTGAAAGTATTTTTTCCAGCAGGTAGAGTGCCAAGTTCCCTTAGGTCTCCCCATCCAGTATAGAACTCAGTGCTCTATGTGCTTCCCCTACTTTTGGACACACTCCAGGGACACCCCTCAACATGGATGTTTGCTGCCCCTGAGTACACAGAATGGGTACATAGTTGGATTGGAGTACATAGTACCCCAAGCAAGCGGTAACCTGGAAAACCCATAATGTTCCAAGTTCATTAGAGACAACATTGGCTCCTGGTGTGCAAAAACAGGAAGTTCATAAAGCTAATGCAGACTGGATACTGACAACACACCTTTGACGGGCCCCATCTGCAGCCCACATATAGCATCAACCAGCAAAGTGGAAACAAAGAGGAACTACAATAGACCTCAACTATGACCCACTACACACTCCCTAGACCTGGGTGACTCCAATCTTAGAGGACCCAGAAAGAAGTTTCCCCAAATATTTTTTTCTTCTTTGCTTTTTACTGTACTTTAGTATTATGTTTACTTTACTCTTAAACTTTTCATGTTTTTACATTTTATCTTTCTTATCTGTATCTAATTTTAATTATATATTTTTCCACCTTTATATATTGCCCCTTTAATAAAAATTCCCCCTTTAATAAAAATATATATATTTCCCCCTTTATAATCAGATTTTATCTCTCACTCTTTTCTCACCCTCTTCCTCATTTCTTTTCCATTTCTCTTCTTCATTTTTTCTATTTAAACATCCTTTATACTTTTTTCTCTTTTCCTGCCTCCTCCTCTGTTTCATTTTATTACTATTATTATTACTTTTATTAATAGTGACTTCATAGTTTATTCCACATTATATTTACCATTTACCATCTTCTTTTTTAGGGTTGTTGGTGTTATACTAATTTTCTTTAGTTGATTTTTATCATATTTTTATAACTGATTTGTTTTGCTGTTGTCCCTATTACAATGGTTTATTTTCCTCTCTATGAGAAGTAATAGGAATTAAGCCCTCAATAGAAGGCTGTTCACTAAGAAGACTCACATATTAAAATGGAAGAGATGTCTATCAAAACAGATGCACAAATCAAAACACAAGAAATATGAAAAAACAAAGTAATATTATTTCTCCAAAATTTCGTAACTCTTCAATAACTAAATCCAAAGATATTGAAGTGGTTGAAATGCCAGGCAAAGAATTCAAAAGTCTAGTTTAAAAATGATTGATGACTTCAAAGAGGACTTAATTAAACAGATGAGTCAAGTGAACAAGTCAATTCAAAACTTGGATGAGAAATTCAAAAAATTCAAAAAACTTGGTTGAGAAATTAGCAAAGAGATAGAGATTCTGACCAAAAAAAGAAAGAAAACAAGAAAAAAGAAAAATACAAATGGAAACCTTAGAAATAAAAACCTCAATTATTCAAGTAAAACTCAGTGGACAGTACCACAAATAGACTGGACTGGGGGAAGAATGAATATCAAGGATTGAAGACAAGGATATGGACTTATTCCATTCATAATGTAATAAAGAAAAACGTAAGCAATCATGACTATAACATTAAAGAACTCTGGGATGTTTTTAAGAGACCAAACCTGTGAATTTGTGGTGTAGAAGGAGAAACCGAGATACAGGCTAAAGGCATAGAAAACTTATTCAATGGAATTACACTAGAAAATTTGCCAAATCTGGAGAAAGACATGGGTATCCAAGTACAGGAGGCATTTAGAATACCAAATAGACATCACCAGAAAAGAACCAATGTCATATCAGTGGGTGAGTGTTGATTGGGTAAGGGGTGCAGGAGAGGGGAAACAAAGTAGAGGAGTAAAAAGGGATAGGAAAATCTCAAAATACAGGATGCAACTATATGAACTCAAAAAAGGGAGGAGGAAAAAAATGAAGGAGATTATCACTACTAATGGCATATAATTTTCATTTCATATTAATTAAAATTCCTAAATTTTAATTTTAATTAAAATTACTAATTAAATTAATATATATTAAGTAATTGTTATATAAATAATTATTAAATTAATATATAAATTATATCATATTAATTTAATGTTAATTATTATTAATTAAAATTTTCTTCTTTAGTTTATACTGTTCTGTAAAATGTTTAAGATGATGAATGTGTAAGCAAAAATGGTTTAATAGTTGCATAATGGATATAGCACATGACTTATTATTCTGTACCTCACCATTCATAAATAAAAATATGAAGTAAAATTGCCAAGAGTACAGAAAAAAAGAATACTAAAATCTGCTTCAATAAAGGAGTTTCAAGTTTTTTACAAAGACAAATTTATCAGAATGATAATAGACCTCTCAGCAGAAACCAACTGTGCATGGACAGATGCATTTCAATCCCTGAGAATAAATAATGGACAGCCAAGATTACTATATGTGGCAAAATTGAAAGGGAAATAAAGAACTTCCACAATAAGTATTAGCTAAAGCAATTCATGACCACTAAACCATCATTGCAGAAGATAATTAAAGGAATACTCTGTACAAAAGAGGAAGAATGATATACAAAATCATGGAGCTCAGAAAATAATCTCCCTAGAAGAACAGACAAACAAATGAGAATGAGTAAAGAATCAAACATTGATTACTAAGTAAACAAACAAACTTCTAAAGGGAAGAAAGGAGAAATTATTATAAATCTTTCAATAATAAACCTAAATGTAAATTATCTTAATTCTTCAATTAAATGATGCAGACTGGCTTAATGGATTAAAAAGCCAGATCCAACTGTTTTCTGACTGCAAGAAACTTACCCCACTGGCAAAGATATAGACAAACTGAAAGTGGAAGGATGGAATATTATATTCCAAGCAAATGGAATCTGGAAATAAGCAGGAATATTTATCTCATATCTTCAAGCCAAAATTAGTCAAAAAGGATAAAGAATGCCACACATTAATAAAGGAAACAATCTATCAAGAAGATATAACAACTTTAAATATATAAGCACTGAATATTGGTGCACTAAATTTCATAAAGTAAACACAATTGGACATAAAGGGGTAGATAGGCCCAGATAAAATAATAGAAGATAATTTCAGCACTCTGCTGTCATCAATAGATAGATCATCAAGATAAAAATAAATCAACAAAGGAACTTCAAAGCAATGAAATAACAAGCTGGATCTTTGAAAAGATATACAAGATATACAAGTGTGGTAAATCTTTAACCAAACTAACCAAAAGAAAAAGAAGATGTAAAATAATGAGACGAGATAAAAAGGTGGAATTATAAGGGATACCTCTGAAATGCAGAGGCTAATTAGGAAATATTTGAAAACTTACATTCAAATTAATTGGAAAATCTAGAAGAAATGGATAAATTTCTAGACACACATGACCTACCAAAATTAAATCAAGAGGATACATACAACACAAACAGATCAATAATGAGCAGTACAATTAAAGAAGTAATAAAGTTTGTTGTTGTTGTTAGGTGCCATTGAGTCAGGTCGGACTCATAGCCTCCCTCATAAACTTTTCAATAACTTATTGTTTCAGGATTGAATCAAGAGTGGATTGTCATGTCCTTCTCCCATAGTAATAAAAAGTCTCCCAAAAAAGGAAAGCCCAGGACCAAAGGGACTGAATGCTGAATTCTACCAGACCTATAAATAAGAAGTAACACCAATGTACTCAAACTGTTCCATAGGATCTAAAGGGAAGGAATGCTTCCAAACTCATTCTATGAACTCTGTACTGCATTGACCCATCAAATAAGGACAGAACACAAAAGAAGAAAAAAAGGTAACTATAAACCAATTTCCTTGATGAACACAGACACAAAGATATGCAATAAAATACTTATAAATTGAATTAAGAAACCCATTATAAAGATCATATATAAAGATCAAGTTGGTTTCCTTCCATAAATGCAAGAGTAATTCAACATATGCAAATGAATAAATATAATGTAGCACATAAATAGAATCAAGGACAAATATCACATGATTATCTCAATAGATGCAGAAAAGATGTTTGATAAAATTCAATATCCCTTCATGATAAAAACCCTCATGAAACTAGGAGAGAAGGAACATAATAAAGGCTATATATGACAAACCTATGTGATTGTTGTCTATAGCCAACATTATACTGAATGAGGAAAAATCAAAAGCATTTCCTCTAAATCAGGAATGAGACAATGGTGCTCACTGTGTATACTCTTATTCAATATAGTAGTTGAATTCTTAGCTAGAATAATGAGGCAAGAGAAAGAAACAAAAGAGGATAAATAGGAAAGGAATAAGTCAAATTATTTCTATTTGCAGATGGTATGAATCTATACTAAAAAGACTCTAAAGACCCCACTAGAAAACTCTTATATCTAAAAAACACTTCCAGCAATGTAGCAATTACAAAATCAACATACAAAACTCAGTAGATTTTCTATATACCAATAACGTTGTTGTTGTTAGGTGCCACTGAGTTGAGTCTGACTTATAGCAACTCTCATAGGGTTTTCAATTGCTGAATGTGTCGGGATTGCTTCAGGAGTGGATTGCCACATCCTCTTCCCATTTTTGGGGTGCTGAGGAAGCAGCACTCTACCAAGTGAGCTAAACCTAGCCCATACCAATAATAGACATCCTGAAAAGGAAATCTAGAAAACAATCCCATTCATAATAGTCTCAATAAACAAACAAACAAACAAACAAGAAAACTAGGAATAAACCTAACCAAGGAAGTGAAAGACCTCTACAATAAAAATTGTAAAATACTGAAGAAATTAAAGAAAACTCTAGAAGATGGAATTACCTCCCATGTTTATGGATTAGCAGAATAAAAACTGAGAAAATGACCATATTATTGTAAGTGATCTACTGATTCAATGGAATCCATATCAAAATTCCAATATCTCCCACATAACTAGAAAAACAATCATAAAGTTTATATGAAAGCACATTAGACCCCAAATAGCCAAAACAATCCTAAGTAAAAAGCATAATGCTGATACTATATCTTATTCAGATTATATCACAGTTTTAGTAAAAAAAAAAAAAAAAAAAAGCATAATAGTACTGGACACAAAAACAGACATGTAGACTAATGAAACATAATAGAAGACCCAGAAATAACCCCCACAGCTACAGCCATCTGATTCTCAACAAAGGTGCAGAAACATACACTGAGAAAAGACAGCCTATTCAACAAATGGTGCTAAGGAAATGGTTATCAACATGTTGTTGTTGTTGTTAGGTGCCATGGAGTCGGTATCGACTCATAGCGACCCTCTGTACAACATGGGAAACACTATTGTCAGTGCTTCTCTGATGTTCATAGGGTTTTCAATGGCAGATTGATGTTTGGGAGGGGGTTGCCAGGTCCTTCTCCCAAGCCTACAGCTTCTGGTGTTCCCAGGCGGTCTCCCATCCAGGTACTAACCAGGCCTGACCCTGCTTAGCTTCTGAGATCCGATGGGATCGGATGCCACAGGGCTACCGCTGCAGGCTATCAACATGTAAGAGGCTGAAAATAGATTCCTATCTCTCACTTGTACAAAAATCAGTTCAAAAAGATCTTCATGTTAGAACTAAAACTTTGAAAGTACAAGAGGAAAACATGGAGAAAACACTTAAAAGATAATCGGCATAGTTGGCTTTCTGAATAGGACTCTAATAGCTCAGGAAATAGCAAAAAATAACAAATGGTATTGCATGAAACTAAAAAGTTTCTGTACAGCAAAGGAACAACTAACAGAATGAAGAGACAGCCTAAGGAATAGAAAAAAAAACTGTTAGATATTCATCCAAAAGGAGATTAATATCCAGAATATATGAACACAAAGCTAACATATAATCCAATCAATAAATAGGCAAATAAACTGAACAAACAGTTCTCAAAAGAAATACAAATAGCCAATAATTTAGCCGGGCTCAGTGACTCACACCTGTAATCCCAGCAACTGGAGAGGCGAAGGCAGGAGGATTGCAGGTTCGAGGTCAGAGGCAGCCTGTGTAACTTAGTGAGACCTTGACTTAAGATAAATAAAAAATAAAAAATGGGCTGGAGGTGCAGCTCAATGGTAGAGCATTTTCAAAGCAGATACAAGGCTCTGGCTTCAGCCCCCAAGTATTAAAAAAAAAAAAAAAAAAAAAAAAAAAAAAAAAAAAAAAAAAAAAAAAAAAAAAAAAAAAAAAAAAAAAAAAAAAAAAAAAAAAAAAAAAAAAAAAAAAAAAAAAAAAAAAAAAAAAAAAAAAAAAAAAAAAAAAAAACGGAAAGAAAGAAAAAGAAAAGAAAAAAGATTCAAAAAATGTTCAACATCTTTAGCCATTAGCAAATGCAAATCAAAACTACATTGAGATTGCATCTCACCCCAGTTAGAATAGCTAACATCAAGTAAACAAAAAAGAACAAATGTTGGTGAGGTATCAGAGGGAAAAGGAACACTTATACACTATTGGTTTGAATATAAAATTTTGCTAACCACTAGGGAAATCAGTATGGAGTTTCCTCAAAAAACTAAACATAAAACTACCATATTATCCAACTACACCACTCTTGGGTATATACCAAAAGAAACCAAAGTCAGCACATAATATAGATACCTGCACACCCATGTTCATTGCAGTATTATTCACAATAGCCAAGATACTGTATCAGCCTAGGTGCCCATAAGTGGATGAATGGGTAAAGAAAATATGATATGTATACCCATAAAGAACAAAATTATGTCATTTGCAGGAAAATGGATGTAATTGAAGACCATCATGTTAAGCAAAATAAGCCAGACTCAGAAAGTTAAATAGAATGTGTTTTCTCTCATATGTGGATCTAGACTTAATAAAACAAAAACAAAACAAAACAAAAAACATGATATAGAAAAGGGACTACTTAGGAAGAGGAAGGGGGCAAGTGGGATGAGAGAGAGGAGACAAGAGAAGGTAATATAGGAATGGATTTGATCAAAGTACATTATATACATGTATGAAAATGTCATCATGAAACCCATTATTTTGTACAATTAGTATATACTATAAAAACAAATAGCCTTACTGAAGATGCTTATTTTTTCTCATAATTGAGTTGAGTAAAGAACTGAAGAGGGAAAATTGCATAGATTTTTGGAATGATAATATTTGAGAAAGAGCAAGCCTGAGGCAGCCATTCAATTATTTTATCTTGCATGTATATGCTGGCACTAAAATGCATGACTCCATTTTGTTTTTTAAACAACCCCAGAGATAAACGTCATTACCACTTTCATCACATGTAGCTGAGGCTGAGAGGAATGCAGTGATTTGTTCAAGTTCATATAATATGGCAGGCTGTATGATTGTTCTCTAATGGTTGCTGCCCCACAACATAAAAGAATTAGATCTTGCTATACCTTGACATTAAGCTTGGTGATGTGACTTGCCTGGGACAGTCAATGAAAAATCAGTGAAAGACTGGTCACCAATTTCAAATATAAGTTTTGGGAATGGTTCTACCATTTTTTTCTCTGCCATGAGTCCTCCAGGCTCCAGGTAGAAGCTAGGTCATTGACAAAAATATATGGAGTTGAGCCACAGTTATTACACAATGGACATGTAATCTGTTTATTTCAGGGATATTTATTCCTGGCACACAAAGTAAGGGAGTGGAAATCATAGGGCTATAAGTCCACCACATTCAATGCAGCGTGTGTTGAGTATCAGCAGGACTCAAATAGCTGAAGGTGTATGGGTGCTTGTCCATTCTAATCCCAGCCTTCTTGTCTCATAGTGGGACGTTCTGCCATCTTCTTGGGCCTGATAACCTATCACCCCAGACCAGTATGGGCACTGATGTCTATCCAGAGAGCCTATTGTCAGGACATTCTAGTTTCACGTCAGCACACAGCACTATTTTTGGTTGGTTCCCAGTGCCCCATCCTGGTGCTAGTCTTAGCTGAACAAAGGCTACCCTGCCCACCAATGGGCTCTCACTCTGACTGACACCAAATCCTAGCTTCTGACTCCACTGGTGACCCAAGAGGCTAGAAAAGCATTCCTGGAGGCTTCTCCCTACTCCTCTTCCCCATTCAAATCCCATAACTTTTCAAGGGCAGGAGAGCTTGTTGGTAGGTATATTGTTATAGTTCCAAGTCAGAAGGCACTAGGCATACCTCAAGGAACAGAGTACTCAAAGCTCAACTGAATTAAACACCAGACATCAACATATACCTTGTTAAGGTCCAAGCAGGATATCAGCCATAACAAAGAAAGACAAGATCTGGGCAAGAGCTTTACTGGAACATCAATGGTGACTGTCAAAGCTGCTGAGGAGACCCTGAAATACCCAGACTTCATTGCCAGTGTAAGAATCTGCTTGGGATCTGGGTACAGGGGCCTGGGAGACTTAGAAATCCCATCAGCCATCCTCTCCAAGATGGATATGGCCTGACAAAGTATGTTTCACACTTAATATGCACAACACAGAGTATACTTGGCAGAGAAAGTGACTCCTTGCCAAAAGTATCTTTGCATTACCAACAAATGTATGGTACTACTCATGATAAGTTCAAGAAAGTTACATGAGTTTCTCCATATCTTGTTATCAATAGAAGCATTGTAGTTGCTATGAGAGGATAATGGAAGTCTTCAACATCTGTTGTAGGTGGGAGTATGGCCAGTTGTGGTTAGTAAAAGTGTTTATGAGAGCTCAGGATAAAGTGGAAAAGGAAATTTTATTAGTATACTTCAAGAGGGCAGTGGGCAGGCAGTAAGAGAGAGTTTATTGCTTTGTGCTGGGAAATGGGCCACTGGTATTTATAAGGGGTTTCTGGGCATTTTGCAGCCAGCTTTATTTTGGCTGGAAATGATTCACTCTTGGAACAGTTTGAAGGTTTAGTCTGATTAACTTTGTTTTTGTGGACTCTTACCTCAGCCCCCTTGTCCTTGTAGTCTGTGTTTTAAATGATGGGGCCTGGTGCCAGAGGGTGCCTGTCTCTGTCATGCTACATCCTCCCCATGGAACCCCTCAGAAATAGCTTTCCACCACAACATCTATGAGGGGAAAAAAATCTGTGCCAGCTCAGTGTTTTTATTTTACTTATTTATTTATTTTGTGGTACTTGTGAGTTGAACCCAGGGCCTCCCACATATTTTGAAAATGCTTTACAACTGGGCTTCATCCTGAGCACATTATCACTTTTTTATTTTGAGACAGTGTCTTGCTAAATTACAGAGGCTGCCTCTCACATCAAGCCGGAGAGTCTCTTGCCTCAGCCTCCCTGAGTCACTCAGATTACAGGCAGGCGTCATGGTGCCCAGCAGTAGTGCTTTTATAAAACACTGCCTGGGTAGATATGCTTTGGCTTGTTATTGGTACCATTATTATTTTAGTAACTCTATTTAAAGTATATTGAAATAATATTTTCCATAAGGCTTATAATTAAATTTTTTAGAGAAAACTGGTTATTAAAGATACATTTACCACACGGCAGACAATGTGAGGAAATGCAGGGAAAATTCAGGATATTTCACAGGCTGTGCTTAGACTCATGACATACCTCTTTACCTAAGCTGAGGATCTGCAGTCTAGCTCTTTGTTCCAGTCCTCTGAAGAGAGTGAAGCCTGAGGGAAAATGAGAAGGAACAGAAATTATAACAGAGGATTACCTGAAGATTTTTTAAAAAGGAACTTTTAGTTGCATTGTTCCAGACAGGTTTGACTTCCCTCACAGATGTGATAAGGTCAGTTAAGAATATATTTTAGTCTCTATTGTTGTTGTTAGGTGATTTCGAGTCGGGTCCACTCATGGAGACCCTATGTAAAACAGACAAAACCTCCCTGCCACTGTACCATGCCCAGCACTATGTCAGTGCTTCTCCGCTATTCATGGGGTTTTTAATGATGGATTGTTTCGGGGGGGGGGGGGAGCAAGTCCTTCTCCCTAGCCTGCAGAACCTGGTATTCCCAGGTTGTCTTCCATCTAAGTACTAATCAGGCTGACCCTGCTTAGCTTCCACGATCAGGCAAGATCCAATGCCAGGGTGTTATGGCTGCAGATTTACTCTCATTGAATAAGTTAAATATCTTGTAAATGGGTCTGTGTGTGCTGCTGCAGTCTGTTAAAGCCTTATATACCCATGTTCACACTCGTGTGTGCATGCACTTCCCAGTCTTTCCAAATATCATTTTCTCATCAAGCCTTCTCTGAATATCCCACTTAAAGCAATATCTCTTCTCAGTGCTACACATTATTATAACACAGAACTGAAGAAACATAAGTATCCATCTATCAAAGAATGGAGATATGAATTGTAATACATTCCTGCAGTGGTATACCCATCAGTGGGAATGAGCTACAGCTATACATGACTGAGCATGGATAAAATCTTAGAAACAACAATCAATGGAATAATTAAGCCCCAGAAGATGAAACAGAATATGATATTGCTTATATAAAGCTCTAAAACAAACAAAATAATGTTATTAGCATTAAGCTTCATAAATTTTAACACTATGAAACATATTCATTGGCTTTAACTTAGTTTATGTTTCAGACAGGACTCTTTCAGCTTCAACATACGTGAAAATAATGTCTTCTAAATTCAGACCAATTTAAAAAGCTCTTGACTCCAAAAATATGAAACTATGTTAAGCCTTTCAAGTTAAAAAATAGGAATCAATCTTAACATCTTTTGTTCCTTTCCCACCATATAAAACTGATAATTCAATCAAGTAATTTTGCCTTTGGATGTGCCTCTTGAATCTGGCCCCAATCTTCATCATAGGTTCCTATCTATCACTTCTTTAGGTTAGATCTTCAATTTTTCATTTTGAGCATGTTATAGTTTTTTAACCCATCTCACTCTACTCATAGAGTACCTTTCTCTAAATTATCTAGGAGATTTTTGGTTTGGTTTTTATTTAAATGGTGAACTTCAAATCAATTTGTTTTGAGCATAATTGTTTTTATCACGTTTAATTGGTAGGAGTTTAAAGCTGAAATGGTTTTTTTTTTCTTTCTTCCATTGCTGCCTTCAATTGTACCAGGGTAAACTTTCCTTTCCAGTTACTTCCAAATTGCGTCCAGTGCAATCCATTTAAATCCTGTTAAAACTTCATTCTCATTGAGTTCCTTCTCTAGTTCACAGTTTTTGCTGATTGATCCATGGCCTGAAACCTGAAGGACAGAAGAGGTATGGTTTTTTGCCTTTCTTTTAATACCCTCACTTTTCAGGTGACTTGTTGTTGTTGTTGTTAGGTGCCATGGAGTTGGTATCTGACTCATAGTGAGTCATGCGACAACAGGAGAAACACTATTGTCAGTGCTTTTCTGCTGTTCATAGGGTTTTCAATGGCAGATTGATTTTTGGGAGTGGGTTGTCAGGTCTGTCTCCCAAGCCTACAGCACATGGTGTTCCCAGGTGATCTCCAATCCAAGTACTAACCGGGCCCAACCCTGCTTAGCTTCTGGGATCTGATGGGATCGAATGCCACAGGGCTAGGGCTGCAGGCTTTCAGGTGACTAGGGTAGATGAAAGAATAAGGATTATAGAAAGAAGTAATGAGGTCCTACGTAAAGGGTGTCTGCAGCCATAGCACCCTAGCATTCGATTCCCTCCTGATCTCAGAAACTAAACAGGGTCCACCTGGTCCTTGGAAGGGAGACTTCCTGGGAATACCAGGTGCTGCCTTCTAGGGAGAAGGACTTGGCAATCCACTCCGGAAACAACGTGCCATTGAAAAGCCTATGAATAGCAGAGAAGCACTGACATAGTGCCAGGGACAACTGAGTGTCGGGAAGTGTTTCCTTCTACTGTCCATAGGGTCACTGTGAGTTGGACCCAACTCCATGGTTCCTAACAACAACAACTACTTAATGGGTACTGTTGTAGTTCTGTGTTTGTGACACTAGTTATTATTCCACTTCCTCAAGGAGATAGGAATCCAGATGTGAGCTCTTTTGGGTAACACAATGTATCTACTTTGGAGCACAGTGTGTTCTTATAGGAGGGTCTACTCACCATATACCTACAGCCATAGCCCTGTGGCATCCAATTCTGTCAGATCTCGGAGGCTAAGCAGGGTTGGGCCTGATTAGTACTTGGATGGGAGACCACCTGGGAACACCAGGTGCTGCTGTAGGCTTGGGAGAAGGACCCAGCAACCCACTCCCAAAAAATCAATCCGCCATTGAAAACCCTATGAACAGCAGAGAAGCAGTGACAATAGTGTCTCACCCATTGTCAGATGACTCACTATGAGTCGGACACCGACTGGATGCCACATAACAACAATAATTCACTTTATAGTCCCAGTTATAAGAGATCTGATCCAGCTCAACTTACTCCAGTCCCTTTACCTGATTTTGTCCTATTTCTGGCTCTTATAAACCAATGATTAAAGTTTCAGAAATTTAATTAACTGGTTGTTAATCTATTAGTTGTGGGGCTGGGATTTAGCTCAGTTGGTAGAGCGCTAGTAGAGTTAAATTCCCAGCACCGCAAACATGGGAGAAGGATGTGGCAACACACTCCCAAGGCAATTCCGAAAAAATCTGCCATTGAAAACCCTATAAGGGTCGCTATGAGTGGACACGACTGGATAGCACCTAACAATAACAACAACAACAATCTATTAGTATCTTGAAGTCAGCCATAGAGGGAGAATTTGCACTATAGAAATTGTCACAAAAGTTACAAATCTAGTCTTTTTTATAGTTAATAAGCAATCTCTTAGATTGCTAATTATAAAATATATACTAGCAATTTCATTTCCCTTCCCCAGTGAGGAAGTACATTAGTATATATGTACATGTAAATACACATAATACCATTTTCTACAATGTCCTCAGCTTTCATCTTCTCTGCAGCCAGAGGCAGCCCTTCTGGGTAGGGTACTGACAAAATGGCTGAAACCTGAGTGCCAAACAGGAACCCAAATGATTCAGAGGAAAATTGTATGTACTTCCCACACTAAAAGTGCAAGTGCCCACAGCAGCACTCTTGCCTCTTCACTCTGCCCTGTTCTCTCTCTCTAAATCTCCCCTCTTTCTGCTCAAATTCAGACATTAGCAGTTCAGCAACCAACTGCCTGAGAATTCAGGAAAGAAGTATTAATCTTGTCTTCTTCCCTTCAAGCCACCCTTAATCTCTGGAAGCAATTTTCTTGGAATCTTCCTCCCACTCAGAGAGGGGAAGACCTATCATCCCACATCAACATTTCAGCTCTCTCAAGAACTTGTCTTTCTGATGATTGTCCTGGGTTGGCCACTAAAGTGGTTTTGGTGTTGAGATTCCTTTATCCTCTTGAAAACACGGAGGTCCTCAAAGAGCTGTTTCTGTGGGGTATATCTATTGACATTTACTGTATTGGGAATTAAAAGAAAACCTTAAAAGGTAGAAGCACACATTCTATCACAAGCAGGGTACTGACATCATCTCATTTCTTGTAGCCTCTGGAAATTTTCACTGGCATTCATGAGAGAATGAGAGTGAAAATAGCAAATGTTTTGGCATAATTGTAAAAGTTTGCCTTCATAGAGCCCACATGTAAAGTTCTCAGGGAACTGTTGAGATCCCTATCAACTGCTGGGAGACAATTCTGATTCTCTCAAGTTTCTGCATGCCATGCTTTTGATGAAGACTGTCTTTTCAAGGATGTTTGTTTAGTGAACAACCTTTGAAAAATAGATGGTGTCTCCTTCCAGAATATAGGCAGTTTTTTGTACCATCAAGTGTAAGTGGATATAATGTCTCTGGAGTAAAGTTCATTATAAATTACTTTTATGCTTATTATAAAAAATTTAGGTTCCCTAAACTTGGGGCTTCTCTGTCGTAACAAAGTCCACTGCATGTGCACATGTCACTTGATCCATTCATGTTGCCATGTGGAAATTGGGGTTTTGTGAACTTAGTGCAAAACTGATGTGGTTGTAAATGTTAGATTGCTCTCTGTTTCTGACCCAAGTAACTCTCTTATCTCTTATCTTCTGTCAGCATGTATGACTCTGTGGCAGGATATAGGATGTGTATTAACATGCTATAAGATAAATCCTATGAAGGATCTGAGGTTTTGGGGGTTTTTTTTGTTTGTTTGTTTGTTTGTTTGTTTTTGCGATAGAGTCTCTCAGTGTAGCTCAGGCTATCTTCTAACCTGTATGGATCTTCCTGCCTCAGCCTCCCAAGTTCTGGGACTACAAACTTGCACTACTATGCCTGTCTGCCTTCATAGTTCTTAATCTCCACATTTTGAGAACCAGAGTCTTAAGGATCTCAATATTTGATGAACTCATAAAATAATATTTGCCATAGGCCCATCACGGATGTACTTTGGGAATTTAGGGGGGCTGGAACAAAATATTTTACATGTTCTTTTCTATTGTGTCATTGTATTATGATAGAAACATAATATAATGCATGAGGAAGAATATTAAATACTGAATTTCCATAAAATTTCCAAATAAAATATTTTCAAAATTTTAAGTAAGAAATGAGCTTATTCCCTTGAACATGCTTTTTATATTAGGTTTTTAAAATAAAGTGACTCCATGTCTTTTTAAAATAACACTACTCAAATAATAACTGCTATAATTCTATATTTATTATAAATGCCATATTACTATATATCTGTTTAAGGATTATTATGAAAGAACAGAGGCTTTATGGGAATGGTAAATAAACCACATTCTATCTAAAAGTCATTGAAAATCATCGTCCCTGTCACAACTCTCACTTCAATGCATATCCTTCATTGTTTAATAGCACAACAATAATTATGTACTCTGTACATGTTACTGAGAACTTAGGGTTTACATAATATTATTTGGGTCTTTTGGGGTACTTTTAAAAAAGTAAAGTTCATATTTATAAATTGAGAATATATTTTCGTAAGAGCACACAAATCAAAAGTGCTTATTTAATTGTCACTGGCAGCCTCCAGGTCAAAAACTCACCATCAGAACCCACCATGTGCTTCCTCCTTGTCACTGCGCACATCATTAACTTACTTCTAACCTCATAAACTATGGGAGAAGGACATGGCAATCCACTCCCAAGGCAATCCTGAAAGAATCCAGCTGTTGAAAACCCTATGAGGGCCGCTATGAGTCAGACACGACTCGATGTCAACAACAACAACCTCATAGACTAGTAATGCCTGAATAAGATTTTTAAAAGTTTTACTAAGATATAATTCACATGCCCATACAACTTACCCATCTAAGTTATACAATTCAGTGTTTTTTAATATATTCATTGTTGTTAGGTGCCCTTGAGTGGGTGTATGACTCATAGCAGTCCCATGTACAACAAGCAAAACACTAGTATTAGGCTTCTCTGCTATTCATAGGGTTTTCAATGTCTGATTGTTTGGGGGGAGTGGGTTGCTGGGTCCTTCTACAAAGCCTACAGCACATGGTATTACCAGGCCATCTCCCATCCAAGTACTAACCAGGCCTGACCTTGCTCAGCTTCCGAGATCTGATGGGATCAGACACCACAGTGATACCACTGCAGACAATATATTCATAGATCTGTGTAAACATAACCCAATCTAATTTTAAAACATTTTCAACACTCTAGAAAGAAACCTCATGAACTCATTAACAGTCACTTCTTACTCTCCCTCTCTGTCCCTCTCAGCCTACAATCAGATTTTTAAATGACAATCACTTCATATCCTTGGAACTTAACTCCAAAACTTCATTCCCTTACATAAATACAAATTTAAAATCATTTACTTGCAACTAATCAAATATTTCCAATGCATGAAATGAAGAATCTAAAGGCATTTTCTTGAGTGAAACTAATATTAAACTTGTCTATGAAAATGTAAATGGATTTTTAAGTATTGAGATTTCCCATTTTGTAATATGGGAGAAGGGCCTGGCAACCCACTCCCAAGGCAATCCTGAAACAGTCAGCCATTGAAAACCCTATGAGGGTCGCTATGAGTCGGATACTGACTTGAGGGCACCTAACAACAACAATAACAACAACAACAACAACAACATTTTGTAATAATTATCTATTGTTAGGTAACAAATTATCCCAAAACTCAGTGGGTTAAAACAATAATAAAAATTGACTGTTTTACACAGCTTCTGTGGGTCCGTAATTTAGAAATGGCTTAGATAGGCATGTCTGTTGTAGGTCTCTCATGAGATTGCAGCCAAGTTGTCAGCAGAGGCTGAAGATTATCCAACAATTTGACTAAGGATGGAGGATGGTTCAAGGTGGTTCAATCATATAGTCGGTATAATATAATAAATAATGTACCCCCAAAGATGTTCATGTCCTAATCCTCCAATTTTGTTCACAAGCTGTTTTACCTGTCAAAAGAGACTATACAGGATGTGATTACAATAGGATCTTGAAATGAGAGATTATCCTCATCCATTCATTATACACATTGCCCAAAGTTATACAAGGTTTTATATTAGAGGGAAGCAAGAGGATTAGGGTGAGTAATAGAAGATGTAAAAACAGAAGTAGGAGGTTGGAATTACACAAGGAAGTTTCATGAGCCAAGACATGGGTGGCATCAAGAAGCTGAAAAAGGCCAGGAAACAGGTTGTCACCTCAGAGCCTCCAAAAGAAACAAGCCTCATAAACACTTTGACTAGCCCAATGGGACTGATTTTGGATTTCTGATCTTCATAACTTGTAAGATAACAAGTTTATATTGTTTTAAACCACTTGAGTCTGTGGTAATTTGTTGCAGTAGCAATAGGAAACTAGTACCGTGTCAAGTTGGCGCTGGATTTTGGCAGGGGGCCTTTTCCCTGCCACATAGACACCTCAATAGGGCTTTGTGAATGTCCTCATGGCATAAGAGCTGGTTTCTCCAGAGAAAGAGATCTAGTCTTGACTATAGTACTCCATTGTTTCTACCATATGCTGCTGTTACCTAAGTGAGACCCGTTCAAGTGGGAGGGGACTGCATAGGGCATGACTTTGAGTAGACAGGAATCATTAGAGTTTATTTGGAAGACAGTTACCACTTTACCAAATTAATTATCTTCAATTATATTGAAACGGTAGTTCACAGAACACACATATGCCTTCTGGAAACTTTTTTCTAGTTTCCATGCCATCAAAGAACACATCATCCAGAAAGAGACTGATATCCAATATAGGTTAAAACAGAAATTGGGGCTTTTATGTCACAGGAGCCCTAGGCTCACTTCCCTGACCCCATCCCTCTTTCCTTCTTTACTGGCCTTGGTTTGGGGCAATGATCCTTGGGCAGCTGCAATATGAATTCATCCAGCAGCTCCATGGACACTATCAGAGTCTGGGTCTCCAAAAACAGCTTGAGATAAAGGCTTGTATGGAGGTAGTTTATTTGGGAAGTAATTTCATGGTTCAGAGATTAGGGCCTGAGAAAGTGGAGCAAAAAGGAGAGAAAGTCAAGAAAAGTATGTGTTTGCAAATCAACTGCCATTTGGGATGACTGGTGTGCATCCCCACAGGACCTTCTGGGGACTCCTTATCTCTGAATGTACCAGAATATGAAAAGGACAGGCTTTGATTTACTGTCTCCACCCTTTTCATCAAAGATAGCTCATAGGTGCTCATTTTCCCACACCTCCAGTCATGACAGGAACCCAAAGCCATGGCCCCTGAGAAGCCTTGGTGTAGAAGCAAGGGCACACTACAGAGTCTCAAGGGAAAGATGCTGTCAGGTTTGTACCTGTGGGAAATTGGTAAGTCTGTATGCAACTTGTCACCAAAATAATGGCTGAAAAGATGGCCTAGGTGATCTGCAACAGTCTGCTAAAATGGAAAGATAGATATCCACATGGCAAAGAGCCACCTTGGCCATGCCGAGCATGCAAGCCGGCTGGCAGAGAAGTGTTATATGCTTCTCCATGGGGAGCTCGCGGCTGTCTGTCTTCTATGGGAAAGTGAAAGCAAATGTATTTGGCTGCTTAAGTCCTAAATGGTATACTTAATGCCATCTGAAATGGGAGGTATTTGCCACTACATTCGTTCTCAGTGTTAGAGACTTAATTGCCAAATTTAAAAAGTAAGGAAAAAAATCAGTTATTTTTCTGTCAATAAGCATATTCTATATCACCCAGATGACCGGTACATAATAAAAAAAGCATCCATTTTGTGTCCCACATCTATGTTTGTTTAAAATGGGTAATTTTTGTGATAGTTTTACAAGTAGTTAAAAATTCTTTGACACTCGTCAAATTGAGAGATCAAGAGTTGAGGTCCATAACCCCTTGCCTTGAATCTGTGTAGAGGTATGGTCCATTCCAACCAACAGAAGATAGCAGAAGTGACATCACATGACATCTGGATCTAGATTGTGAAATATGAGGCAAGTTCTACCTTGTGAGCAAGGATACGTTGAAGCTTTAAGCTATCATGTAAGTATCTCGCTGCCCTTAGCATCCTATGCTATGAGAATGCCAAGGCTACATTGAAAAGCATATATAGAAATGCTGACAGCCCCAACCATGGTCTTCATCAATAGTCTGCATCAACAGCATCCATCTTCCCAGCTGAGCTCTAGGTATCATGGAGTGAAGACAAGCCATTACCACTGTGCTCAGCATGAGTTCCCAACCCACAGCATCTGTAAACATAATACAGTGGTTGTAAAAGAAACTAATGTTTGAAGGTGACTTAGTATACTAAATAGAGGTCAAATGACACCAAAGCATGTCATATAGATGAAAGATGTATAAAAGTTAGAACAGCAAAAAGAAATAGAAAAATTTAATCACCATAAAACCCAAGGTATTATAGAAATATTGAACTTCATGAATAAGGAACTTATTCATTTGTACACAATTTCAAGTAAAAATAATCTTTTGCATTAGATTAACATTATTTGGAGTTCATACGATTTGCTTTTATTTGTCATGGAAATAAATTTTGGTCTTTAATTGAATAAAAATTAAGGGCAGAAGAAATTTATATATGACTCATTAAAACTGGATACTTGTAGGATACATATTATCATAAAAATAATTTAAGTCACTCTGAAAAAGTCTGCAAAAAATATTTCATTGAAAGGGTGCACAAAATAATAAAAATTTAAGAAACATTGATTTTTAAAACCATTCTCAGCTACCTTCTGCTTAAGAACCCACCAAAACACCCTGTTACTTATATTCTTTGGATTAAATTCAAATCCACCTGTTGGAAACACAAGGTTATTCACAATTCATCTCCCAAATCATTGTGTGTTTTTTCTTCATTTCATCTTTTTCAATCATTTTTCCTATGTCCAGTCTTCTCTGAACCTCCTCCCCAACCCTTTGGGAACTGCTACTCCTCCATCAGGACCCTGCTTCAGTGTCACTTCCTCTGTAAAATCCTTCTGGAATCCCCATGGATGTGCTCCCACAATGTATCTAGTAGAAGCCAGATCATATACTCCAATGACTAAAGTGAGGACATTGTTGGAAGGGAGTTGTGATTTTGTTGTACTGACTGAAATTGTGGGCAGAGCTGGAACACTGAATACCCTTCCTCCCTCTTCTCCTTTCTTCTGATCTCCTACCAAGGACCCTATTGGTTGAACTCAATCAGAAGTCAAAGGGAGGAACTGTGACGGTTAATAAAACATGTCAGCTTGACTGGGCTAATGGATGCCCATGTATATGGTAAAATCCCATTTCTGAATGTGTCTGAGAGTGTTTCTGAAAGAAATCTGCATTCAAATCAATAAAATAAATGTTTAAAAAGGCCACCCTCACCAATCCGGGTGGGTATCATCTAATCTATTGAAGGCCTGAATAGAACAAAAGACAGAGGAAGAGACAATCTGTTCTTTCCCTGAGCTGGCACATTCATCTTCTCCTGTACTTTGGCCTTCAGAAAGTGGACTGAGAGTTACACCATTGGCTACCCTGATTCTTGGGCCTTGGGGTCTAGACTAGAACTATATCACCATATACAGGTGGTTCATGGAACCCCTCAACTTCTGTAGTCATGAGACAATCCCTCTTAGTAAATGTCTTTCTATATATCTATGTATCTGTATCTATATCTAGTTAGATAGATAGATAAATAGATCATAATTGTTCTGTTTCTCTGAAGTAATCTAATAGAAGAATACATTGATATGGCCCATAAAAAGTAGCCTTCTGAGGGGAAAGAGCAAAGCAGAAAAGGATGGAAGTTTCAAGAGAAGCATTAAAGAAAAGAAGATGCTCAAACTTTTATTTTAGACTTTAATGACATTCTATTGTTATGATCTGTTTTCATGATTGTTTTCCTACTGGACTATAAGTGACCCTGCCAGCATTATCTCCATATTCTCTGCACCAGGCAAAAGGTTTGGACCAAAGCAGTCTCTTAATAGGTATCTGTTGAACTGATAAATTAATAAGAGAATGATGTAGATACACCAAGAGCATGGCTAGTGTTCTTGAATGTTCCTCCATTTGTATTTTGAAAAATATTCTCTACAATTGTTTTGTTTCTATCTTGTAGAATGCAGTAATTTCTTTCTGTATTAAATTCTTGTGTTTGTTTTTGCTAAACAAAGCAACAATTTGTATTATATTTTGTTTGTTTGAATCATGTTAATGAGATTTTCATTATTACAGCCAGTTAAAATTCTGTCTTATAATAAATAAGTTTGTTTTATTTTTGTGTACACAATTTGGGGGCAACTTAATTTACAAAAGAGAATACATTTATAGCACATGGTTAAATTTTTTTCCTTCAGATTTGTATTGATTTCCTAAATTCCTTTACACTATTTGTATAGATCTTGTCAATCAAATACATTCCATATAAAAGATTAATAAAGAAATGCTACATTATAAGCCTTCCAGTTTCTTTGAATGATTTTTAGTATTCTGTAACACTTTTTTGTAATTAAGATTTAAATACCCACATCCCTCAAGACTTGCCATACAGAGAGCTGTCAGTCAAGGAATTGGCAGGCTCTATGAACTGCATGATGAAGTCTTTATCCTTACTCTCTGATGCCTTCAAGACCAGCTTTTTCAAGCTGATCCCTCATTTCACATGTCTTAGAACTCACTCACACTTCTTATGCTTGGAAATGTAACACACAAAGTGACAACGTAATCCACAGCTAATAAGTTAGCGGCTATAAAAATGAACAACCACATTAACTTGCCAAGCATGGAGGATGGAGGTGTTACACAGTACTCATGTATATATGTCTGCCAGGGCAATAGTACATATGCCTTTGGAGATGCTTCTAAGTTATGCAGAGAAACCGACAGTAATTCTTGAACTTTCTCGTCAGAATCCAGTTTCCTTTAAGAGCCAAACCAAAAGCATCAAAACACTGGACCATAATGAGCCACAAGTCAGCCAGCAAGGAAAACATGCACAACTAGCCCTTGGGTTGTAATTTTGTCTTTCTTTAGGGTATATAATCTAACTAGAAAAATAATAGCAATGGTAGAGATTGTGGTCTTCTCCTTATCTCCTGCCTCATTACACAATGCAATAAAATGAATAGTTACTGTCATTATTTAGAGGAAATATTTTATCTAAAATTTATGTCATTAGTTTAAATATAAAAATACACCTGTGGTATATTTTTTTCATTTCCATTCAAAATATAAAATCTTCAGTTTGTTCAGTTACAATAAAAATTTAAAGTAATGTACTATTTTTATATTGCTCTATACATGAAAATTAATAACAAGCTAAAATAAAACTAAGATCAATCAGTTAAAATATTTTTTTTTTTTTTTGCAGAACTAGTTGAACCCAGGACCAGGCACATGCTAGGAAAGTGCTCTACCACTGAGTTACATCCCCAGTCTGAAATCTAATTTGAAGTTTATTTATTTTATACTGTTGTTGTTGTTGTTGTTAGGTGCCACTGAAGTCAGTGTCCAATTCATAGCGACCCTGCGTACAACAGGCTAATCACTATTGTCAGTGCTTCTCTGCTGTTCATGGGGTTTTCAATGGCGGATTGATTTTTGGGAGTGTGTTGCTGGGTCTGTCTCCCAAGCCTACAGCACCTGGTGTTCCCAGCTGGTCTCCCATCCAAGTACTAACCAGGCCCAACCCTGCTTAGCTTCCGAGATCTGATGGGATCCAATGCCACAGGGCTACAGCTGCAGGCATTTTATATAGTAGGGTAAGATATTTGACATAAATGCTTTAAATGTTTATAAATTGTTATTATCACTATTATTATTATTATTATTGTGGCTAGAAGTTCTCTTTTATTTGCTCACAGGGTCATCAGATACATAAATAAGAAAGATTTTATTTTGTCACTATCACATAAGAAATATTTTAAAAACACCATAGAAAATATAAATGAATTATGATTATCTGTTAATTTTTATGTATGTATGTATACATGTATGTATGTATGTATGTATGTATGTATGTATATTTTTGCAGTGTTTGGGATTAAACCCAGGGCCTCAGTGCATCCTAAGAAAGCACTCTACCCACTGAGCTAAAACTCCAGCCCCTGTTAATTGTTTTTTAAAATACATACAGTGCTAACAGCTGTATATTTTCTATGAGTTGGATACTCAATATAAATGTATGGAGTGGATGATAAAGGGATTGTTCAGAAGAAGAGTGTACTTAGAATAAATTGATTAAAAAGGAGGAAGAAAAGGGAATAAATTATTGTTGTTCTTAGGTGCCATTGAGTTGGGTCTGACTCAGAGACCCTATGTATGACAGAACAAAATACTACCTGACACTATGCCATGCACATGATCTTTTTGAGGCTTAAGCTTATTTTTGTAGCAACTGTGTCAATTTATCTAGTTGAGGGTCTTCCTTTGTTTTGTTGGCCTGCCATTCTCCCAAACATGCTGTCCTTCTCTAGGGACTGGTCCCTCCTGACAACCTGTCCAAAATATGTAAGACACAGTCTAGCCATCCTTGCTTACAAGGACCACTCTCGTTGCACTTCCTCTAGGACAATCTGTTGGATTTTTTGACAGTCCATGGTGTATTCAATATTTGTTTCTAGCACCATAATTTAAAAGCATCAGTTCTTCTCTTGTCTCCCTTATTCAACATTCAACTTTCACAAGCATATGATGTGACTGAAAATACTATGTTATGAGTCAGGCACAATGTCGTGTTTAATATGACATCTTTACTTTTCAACACTTTATAAGTAGAAAATGACAAATATGAAAAGGAACAGAGAAGTAGGGGAAAGGACAGCTATTCCCTATAAACATAAAGCCATTTACCTTGCTACTAGTTTTAGGGAATGTTTTCTACACACCTGTTTCCTCCTCTTTAAAATGGTGGTAACAAAACCACCTCACAGGGATTCTGTGGCAAAAATCAAATGAATTATTTCAGTATTTCTCAGCCTTCAGTGTGCATAGGAATCTGTTAATTCTGTGAACTCTAATTCTAAGGGCTGAGCTAGAACATAAAATTCTACATACAGTATATTTAGGACAGGGTCTAACAAGGAATGACTTTTTAGCAAATGCCATATATGACCATTTAATGATCAAATAAGGGAAGGTCAGGGGCTGGGGCGTAGCTCAGTAGAGTGCTCTCTGCACTCTCTGAGGACCCAGGTTCGATCCCCAGCACCATAGAAATGGGAGAAGGATGTGGCTATCCACTCCTGAAGCAATCCTGAAACAATCAGCCATTGAAAACCCTATGAAAGTCGCTACGAGTTGGATCTGACTGGATGGCACCTAAAAACAACAATAAGGGAAGGTCATGTAGAGATGACCAATTGACTATTTGCCAATGAAAGTTTAAGGAGACGATGATTTAGGAGATCCTGCACTGTGTAGGCCAGCCCACCCTGCCAAATTTTCCACGAAGTTCTACCATTGCTTGGCTGAAGGGTCAAGCCCAGGCCATGTTCTTCCCAGAAATGGCACAATTTTGAACGTGCCAGTAGGAGGAATGTGGCTCATGGTGATGTAGCTTCCTAAAGAGCAATTCATTTATGGAACAAATATTAAGCATCTACTACTTGTCAGGCTTTAAACTAGGCAATAGGAGTATTTGTACATACCATTATTTTAAGCTTTCCTTCCATAGAAAATGTAGAGAATATTTATAAAGTATTAATCTATACATATTCTTTGATGTACTTATAAAATTTTAAAATAAATATAAATTATATTACCCTGTTCAATATGATTTTGAAAAGTTATATATGCATGTGAATGCGTAAATGTAGGGGGACCATCTAAGTCCACTGACACAGAGAGCAAGCAGAGATTTGTGTTAAGTGGAAATAAAGCTCCATGCTTCAGAGAAAGAAAATCAACATCTTTGAATTACTATTATGTTGTTGTTGTTGTTGTTGTTGTTAGGTGCTGTTGAATCAATGTCCCTACATACAACAGGGGAAATGCTATTGTCAGTGCTTCTCTGCTGCTCATAAGGTCTTAAATGGAGGATTGATTTTTGGGAGTGGGTTGCTGGGTCCTTCTCCCCAGCCTACAGTATCTGGTATTCCCAGGTGCTCTCCCATCCAAGTACTAGCCAGGCCTGATTCTGCTTATCTTCCAAGATCTGACGGTATTAGATGCCACAGTGCTATGGCTGCAGGTGGTAATTACTATTATAGTGCATACTTAACACAGCTGATTTTAACACCTGAAAGAACCCCATAAGGAAGATATCTTTTCCTTTGTACTCATTCATATGACAAGACTCAGAAGGTTGAATAAATTACCTAAATTTACAGGAATGGCAAATTGTAAAACTGAGGTGCTAATCCAAGTGTAGTTTAAAAGTCTGTTAGTTTTATTATTCCAGTCTTCTGTTGTAGTTGAATCTGACTCACCACCTGACACTGTGTCATTCACACAATCTTTTTTTTTTGGTAATGTTTGAGCCCATTGTTGTAGCCACTGTATTTCTTCTAATTTTGAGTCATGACACATCAGCAAATGGAGGTCCCAGGGTCACTATTTGTGGGGTGTTGCCCACCACTGGCCTCGCTCTGGCTGTTGGCCACCAGCTGAGGGCAAGGCTCAGCTGCTGAAGACCTGCTGCCTGATAAGCATTGCCAGAGAGGAGAGGAGGCTTATGCCCATGGCTACTCTACCAGTCCCTTGGGACAGCTCGGAGGTTTATGCCCACTTCAGCTCCTTGCCTCTGGACTCTTGAGTGAAGACTCTGACTCTTGCTGTACAACTCTTTATGCTTTCTTGTTTGGGTCAATGACCGGACCCTGACTGCTCTGTGCACCATCTTTATATCCCATTCAGGGGACAACCAGGGACCAATCAGAGATTGCCATATCATATGGCCTTGGCCAAGCAGGGCAGACATGCAAATTTGGGTTTGTAAAAAGGACCAATTGGGGTGGTTCCTGAATGGTCCAATCAGGAGCCGTTTGGTGGTTTGGAAACAGCCGATCAGGTGTTGAGGGGTCTGAGGAGAGGAGTTGGATGCCAGCACCTCTTTGGAAGCTCGACACCCAGGAGTTTCCAGATGTAGGGCAAAGGTTACTACTCAGGGAACGAGTCTCAGATCTCCAAGACAGCTAGATAGACCCCAGGGTGAACTGCCTCTCTAGGCAGTGCCCTACAACCACTCCATTCCCATCATCAAAGGTGACTCTTCTTTGGGGAGACAACTTTTCCCCAGTCATCTTTTGAATGCCTTCTAACCTAGGGGGGCTCATTTTCCAGCATTATATTTGATAGTACTTCTCTGCTATTCATAGAGTTTTTAATAGCTAACTTTTTCAGGCAACCAGTCACTGAAATCCCTATGAGGGTCCCTATGAGATGGGCCCAACTTGGTGGTACCTAACAACAATAACAATTGTTTTAAAACTGGGCTGCTGGGTCCTTCTCCCTAGCTGGTCTTAGCCTGGAAGCTCAGCTGAAACCTGTCCACCTTGAGTGGCCCTGCTGGTATCTGAAATACTATTGGCATAGCTTTCTGCATCACAGCAACATGCAAGCCTCCACAGCATGACAAGCTGACAGACAGGTGGAAGAAACAATCTTTTAATGTACAGAAAGTAAAACAGACTACAAGCTGTTGAAAGATTGAATCTTTACCCAAAACATGATGTGTATCTCTCTGCCTGTCTGTATGCAGGTAGGCATTCACTCATTTATTCATTCACTCAACGGTATGCTTGTAGTGTCTACCCTGAACCATGCAGTGTTCTAGGCCCTGAGAATGTGATAGTGAACAAGACAAACAAGGGATTCTGCTGGAAAAGTTCTTGAAAACTATAGAGGGTCCTGTTGTTGTTGTTATTAGCTGCCATTGAGTTGGTGTCTGACTCATGGCCACCCTATATACAACAGGTGAAACACTATTATCAGTGCTTCTCTACTATTCATAGAATTTTAAATGGTTGATTGTTTTTTGGAGTGGGCATCTGGGTCCTTCTCCCAAGCCTATACAGCACCTGGTGTTCCCAGGCGAGCCCCAGGCAGTCTCCCATCCAAGTGCTAACAGGCCCAACCCTGCTTAGCTTCCAAGATCTGACAGGATAGAATGCCACAGTAGTACAGCTGCAGGGTATACAGGATTGTAGAAAAGCAAAATGGCAATGATAGTATGTGTGGTTAATGCTATACAGAGAGAGGGCAACTTGGAAGAAGCAGCTTCTAAGCAAAGGTTTTAAAAATGATTAGGTTGTTGGGCCTGGTGGCACATGCCTGTGATCCCAGCCCTTCAGGAGGTGGAGGCAGAAGGATCAAGAGTTCAAGGCCAGAGGCAGCCTATGTAACTTAGTGAAACCTTGTCTCAAAATAAAAGAATAAAAAATGTGCTAGGGGTGTAACCCAGTTGTATAGTACTTGCAAAGTATGTGTGAGGCCCTGGATCCAACCCCCAACTACTGCATGAAAACAAAAATAACAAAGAAAAGAAAGAAAAGAAAAACAAATGATAAGAATTATTCAAGTGTGGGATATGGAGGCTGCTTCAGAGGAGAGAGTTCCTGGAAAGGGATCCTGAATGAGCAAAGGACTGGAATTAAAGGTAGGGTGGGGCTGAGAAGTTAGTGAGGATAGTGAGGCTGGAGGTGATGTTGCAAAGGAATTTATGTGGAGACATGTTCAAGAGATTAGAAACAATAGGATCAGACCTCCATTTGAGGACCATCTCTGTGAGCAGGGTGTAGATAATTGATAGAGAGGTGGGGGATGAGGTGGGCAAGGATCCTGGAGTCAGAAGATCAGCTAAGAGAACTGGTTGCCTATAATCCTAAGTGGCACAAGGACCTAGGAAGCAGGAGAAGCAATCTAGGCATGGGTTTGAGGGAGGGAGAACACAGCATAGGTTACCAGGAAGGTCTGGTAGGTAAGTTTCTCAGGATATCCAGAGGAAGCCACCAAAATAATTAACATGGGTCAACACCCATCACACAGAACTCCATGAGGAAACAGCTGCAAATGACCACTCTCCAACGACAAAAATGAAGAATTCTCATGAGTCTTACCATATAACTCTAACTTTGGGGAAAAAAAACCTGCAATATCTGGAGGGAAAATATCTAGTAAGAAAGTGCTCGATTTTCTTAAGGTGTTCATCTCTGAAGAGGCTGGGGGCTATAACCTGACATCGTAGTAGTAATAGGGAAAAGCCATTCTTTCTCTTTGAGCAAGATGCAGTCATTCTATGATTCTTCTTTTTCTTTTCTCCCAAGGAATAAGATTTACTCTGTGATTAGTGAGCCTGTTAGAGTCTTCCTTATGTTTATTCTGCACCATGCCATCAGATACTAATTAGTTCCTTTATTAAGACTGTCTATTAGATGCACATAAGCTGAACGAAAGCATTAGCTCTTTTGGATAATTTAAAGTTGTGAATTATTATTGGACCTGGAAAATATTAAGAGGGGGATTACTTCTGGAAAGTAGCCATAACTTTTTCAACCCCCAAATGCTTCATATATTTCTTTGAATTTTCATTATAACAATTAATTAAAATGATTATCAACCATATTTCATTCATTTTACATTATTTTTATTCATGTATGTTGTTGTTATTGTTAGATGCTGTCAAGTCAGATCCGACTCGTGGCAACCCTATGTCCAACAGAATGAAACACTACTGATCACTATGCCATGCACATGATCATTTTATATTTGAGCCCATTGTTTCAGCCACTATGTTTCTTCTCATTTTAAATCATGCCACATCAGCAAAAAGGCTTTACTCCATTCCCATCATGAAGATTGACTCTGTTTTGAGGAGGTAACTCTTCCCCAGTCATTTATTGAGTATCTTCCAGCTTGAGGGACTTATTTTCTGACATTATATTTGAGAGCACTTCTCTGCTATTCAGAGGGTTTACAAGGGCTAATTGTTTTGGGTGTGGGCTGCTGGGTCCTCCTCCCTAGCCTGTTTTAGTCTGGAAGCTCAGCTGAAACCTATCCACCATAGGTGGCCCTGCTGGCATCTGAAATACTGTTGGCATAGCTTTTAGGATCACACCAACACACAAGACCCCCCCCCCAGCACAATAAGCTGACAGACATGTGGGGGTATGCATGTATGTTGTTATTGTCTTGTCCCACCAAGTTCTGTCCAACTCATAGTAACTCTATGTACAACAAAACAAAACACTCTTAGACACTGTGCCATGTCTGGCACTATTATCAGTGCATTCATGTATAGGGTAGTTTAAAATTTTTAAGCAGTTCTTGCTGAAATATTGAATGAACTAAATGTTTATGTCTCTCAAATTTTGTGATGACACTTTCATCCCAATATGATGTTTTTTGCAGATGGGACTGTGGGGAGGTAATTAAATCAAGAAGGTAGAGCCCTCATGAATGACATTTGTGCTCTGTAAGAGGAAGCAAGAGCTAATTAATTCTCTTTCTGCCCTATAAGGATACAGTGAGAAATCAGCATTCAGGGATTCTAGTGGACTCTCATTAGAATCTAATCACGCAGGCACCTTGATTTTGGATTTTCAATCTCCACAACTATGAAATGTAAATTTCAGTGGCTTATAACACCCCAATCTATAATATTTTGTTATGGTGTCCCAAACTGAGATTTCCCAAACCTTCATTGGCTTAAAGAACACAATAAAGAGTTGTTTCATAAAATATTATTGGCTTAAGGGTACATGGTAAATGAAGATATTTTTATAATTATAAGCCTCATAGTTAATTACTGAGTGCAAAATAATAGAATTGTATATTCTTTCATCTAACACCCATTTATAGGATTTTACGGTTGTACTAAAATAATTGTTGAACTTTTTAACTATACTATGACACTATTCCAATGTGCAATCTATATTCAACATCATATAGAAATTGTTCTTTTAAGAATAAATCTTAGACATATTAGTTGTACTATATCAGATTTTCATTGTTGTAGGTCAAAAATGGTGAAGGATCAGCAATTTCATATGATTCAAATATAATCTTTACATGAATTTTTTGTCCCTTCCCATTATTGGGAGTGATTAGTGATAAACACATAAATGTTAAGTGAAATGCCTAAAACAAGCAATAGCTACGTGGTATATATCTCGTTACACACTTATTAAAAGCCATTCATGGGGCTGGGATTCAGCTCAGTTGGTAGGGCTCTTTAGAGTATTGAAAAATAAAGATGTCACATTGAAGACAAAGGTGCGTCTGACTCATGCCATGGTATTTTCAGTTGCATCATATGGTTGTGAAAGCTGGACATTGAACAAAGGAGACAGAAACAGAACTGATGCTCTTGAATTATGGTGCTGGAGACAATTATTGAATATACCATGACTGCCAAAAGAACCAACAGATCTGTCCTAGAAGAGGTGCAACGAGAGCGCTCCTTGGAAGCAAGGATGGCCAGATTGCCTTCTACATATTTCAGACAGGTAGTCAGGTGAGAGCAGGCCCTGGAGAAAGGCATCATGTTTGGGAGAATGGCAGATCAATGAAAAAAGGAAAACCCTCCACTGAATGGATTGATACAGTGTCTGCAACAATAGGTTTAAACATAAATAAGATCGTGTGCCTGGCATAGAATCGGGGAGTGTTTTGATCTCCTGTGTGTTGTGTCCCTATGAGTCGGACTCAACACAACAGCACCTAACAACAACAGCAACAACAAATGCCATTCAACTTTCCATAAGAATTAACTACATGTAATCCCAGCGGCTCCGGAGGCAGAGGCAGGAGGACCACAAGTTTGAAACCAGAGGCAGTCTGTTGGGGTTTTAGCTCTAGCCCGGCTGAGATTAGGGCCAAACCCTCAACATAACAACGTGGTTGATGTCGGGAAAGAAGGACCTCGGGAGACCTTCTGGTGGTTTAACAAGGGTAGGTAAGGTTTATTGGGGTGTTCCCCTGATGGAGAGCAAGGAGCAAGCAGCCCCTATAGAGCAAAGCTCTATCCCTTTAAGTGCTGGCTCTAGGCCTGCAGCATAGAATGCTGCAGGCTAAGTGCTGGTACAGCTCAGCCTTAAAGGCACAGCCACAGCCGCTGATGTTCCGTGGAGGTCCGATGGTCTTGACTCTCTCGGCTTGCCTTCTTTACCTCCCTCCTTCCCAGGGATGGGAGGAGTTGGGAGGCTCTTCATGGCTCTTTGGGGCCCCTGGGCTTGATCTCGCTGGCTTCCTAGAAGGTCTTGCTGGAGTAGGGAGCCCTGGTCCAGGTGATGAGGCTCAGGAGACGGTCAGAGAGGTGAGGATCAGTGGTGCTACAGGGTAGGGTTGGGGGGGGGTCCAGGAGCCCTGCTTTTATAGGGTCCTGGAAGGGTCACATGGTCGAGTTCAGCCAATCAGAGCCCACACCTGACAGGTACAGCAGGTAAACTGACATACCTGCCACGTGGGGACAGTTATTACCTGAAAGTGGTGAGGGGAGCCAATCAAAATTAAGGTGGTTAGGGCAGGTCAAGCTGGCCAGGGGCCATCTTTGCTCACTCTATGGGAGGGGCTAGTGTGAGTGAGTGAGATGAGCCCTGGGCTCAACTAGGGGTCAGCCCCTCAGGCTATTATGAGGGGCTCTAGTTGAGAAATATAATTTTAAAAATCCCAACAGCAGTCTGCATAATTTAGCGAGACCCTGTCTCAAAACGTAAAAAAATGGGCTGGAGGTGGCAGCTCAGTTGACCAGCACTTGTACAGCATGCAAGCACAAGGCCCTGGGTTCAAACCCCAGTAACACACACACACAAAAAAAAGAAAAAAAGATTTAACTACACATGGGGATGGGAGAGGTTAGGAGGTGAAAGGCCCAGAAGAGTGTTTTTATATATGTCTGAGTTAAATTTAGTGTTTTTGCTAAAATAATAAAGATTGGTTTATTTTATAGTATAACTGTAAAACAGGTTAGGTAAACTTCAAAGTTTTTTCAAATAAATACATTTTATTTGAAAGTTTATTTAAACTTTCAAATAAAGTTTATTTGAAACCAAGTAAAACTTCAAAATGCAATTGTTAAATATAAATGATATATTCACTGATCAATTCCTTTCAAGATAATAGGAGAAAACTACTGAAAATTGTCCACCAGCACTGTTGAGTATATGAAAAAAATAGGAAAACAGGAAGATCTATGGACTTTAATCTGAGAACCTGGCTAGTCCAGGTGGTTTTATTTCACTTCACTTCTCTCTCAAAGCAGCTAGAAGGCCTGGAGGGGCTAGCAAGATCTTAAGGGCAAGGTTCCAGGCACATTGGATCCTTGAGCCTCTGAGAGGAACTGGCTTAGTTAGACCTGCTGAGGATGCAGGTCTCTGAGAGGCTAAAGCTCACCCTGCTTTGCCACTACAGCTAACATACCCAGGGTACCACAAAATTATTGGTAAAAATTCTTACCATTTATATATAGTTTTCATTAGTAACATTATCTGAAACTCCGCGCGTAATTAACAATACAAATCACGTGAATGTCTAGACTTGTTCTATCTGTAGGTGCCCTCTTAGTTCTTAAAAATTCTGAGAAAGATAAAGTTACAACTACAAATAGAAGAAATGAATCCTGCCCATAAAGAGAGTATATTCTTCCTGAGCAAAAAAGGTGAACATACAAGAAAGAATTAGAGAACACATCTTACACAATTCCCCTCCTGCCTAAGGGCATTGGTTATTAAAATGCACTTGTATAGCACCTCACTTCTCAATAGCCCAAACACAGGCTATAGAATAAACTGAAGAATAAATACTTCTCACAGTCCCCTTTTAGCAAGTCAGTCCACTTGGGAAACCAATCCAGTCCCTTCATTCTAATCAAAAACTCTTCTTTATCTTTTCATAATAGGCCAAAATCTTAGAAATTAAGAAAATAATGCTAGTATAAAATAATACAAATGACCTCAAACCTATTTATTGACTCTACCACATGCCCAGCAATAAGTGCTTTAAATATGTTCTGGGTTTCACTCCTTCAACATTGCTTGAAAAGTGTGGCTCAGAAAAAGCATCAAAGGTGAGCATAGTGGCACACACCTGAACCCCAGCACTTGGGAGCCTGAGGCAGGAGGATCACAAGTTTAATACCAGCCTGGGCTGCATAGTGAATTCAAAACCAGTAAGGGCTAAGTAGTGATAGTGAGACCTTGTCAAAAGAAAGACAAGACAGGAAGATGTTCAGGCATAGCTTGAATAAGCAAATCACCAAGACAAAAAAGCAATAGGGGCCTCAAAGCTATGCTCTATGTACTACACCAATATATGTCTCAAATGTTAGCAGATAAGCCCAAGATTGGAACATGAGAATTATTCCTGTGTTTGTTTACATAACCAGGTAAGTCTGACCAACATGCCCTCACTTGAACTTTTCAAATATTCTAGAGAAAGTATTTTAACAATCTACTGGGAATTTTAAGAGCTCTTAGAGAAAAGAAAAATGCACAATGCACCTACCACCCAGGAAATACCATGGCTATTTGCACACTCCCTCCTCTCTGCCTTACATGGAACTGAGGATTCTCTTTTATAAAGTTTTGCTGTAACTTAAACTGTCTTGTCCCTGGTAAATTTGTCCTTTTTTCCGTGTCTCAGCTTCTTAAAGGGCATGGAGGCCTGCTGTACATTCCTGTCCTCTGAGAGGTTATGGACATCTGTTCACCATCCTTCATAGTGAAGCTCATTCATGTACAGCCCTTCAGAAGGGCACTGGAACATTGACCCACAGTCTTTTCCTCTCCAGACTCCATTTCAATTATTTTTAGTCTGCCAGTTATATTTTTCAACATGGCAATCATTTTTGTGTCTCTGCATACTCTGCTATTTCTCCATGTTGTGTAATATTCCTTTGAGTTTTCTTTATCTTTTTCCAAGGAACTCAAAGAACTTGATGACTCAGTCCTCCACCCACACACCCACAGGAGACAAGTGGTCTCCTCCCTATTCTTCTGGGCTACATATTGTTTGGCTCCAGAGCAACTGTTTTTCCAGCTGTCCAGCAGCAGCTGACCAGATTATTTTTCTTACACACATGGAAAATTGATATGCAGGAAAGTGGGCATGGCATGGTACAGTGAATGCAAATTCTCATAAGATTACAAAGGCCAAATGGAATTTTGGAACTCATTGATCTCACTGGGTAGCAATGGACCTAAGCAGCGAAATGGACTTAATTCCATTATGTGCTGGGTACTCAGCTAATTGCTGGGAAGAAACAGAATAAAACTTACTCCCTGCTGTTCAGGAAAGAGAGACACAAATGAGTCAGTATTTGTTCATTCAGTGATCCTGTAAACACTTGGTAAGCAGCGATTATATACTAGGAATTATTGCAGAACACCAGTAAACAATAGACAAAATCCCAGAGATTACTTCATATGAAAATGCAGCATAGATAATTGTATGGGTCCTGGAGTCAGGCCTCCTGAGTTCAATTGCTGGCTGTGTAATACTGGGAAGAATATTTACATCTCTGTGCCTGAGTTTCCTCATCTGCAAAATACAGATAACAATCATACCTACTACCTGGGTTTGTTGTGAGAATTAAATGAATTAATGCAAATAAAAAGCTTGGAAGACTTTCTAGCATACTGTATTGGGACTATGAATCTTAGCTATTATTATATTACATAATTACATTACAGAATAATGAGTGCTTTGTTAGGCAAAACAAAACAAAACAAAAACAAAAAACATGAGGCCCAAGGCTCTTTGGGACCACAGAGGCAAAACACCTTACTAGGACCATGGTAGGTAGACAAGTCTTCTTAGAAGACATGACACCTGTTTCCTAAATGTTGACTAAGACTTAGCACAATGAAAAAAAAGGTGGGGGGACAGAATTCCTGGCAGGAAGAATATTGTATTTGAAGGTCCCAAAGCAAAGGAGAGATTTCATTTCAGTTCTCAGGAATGCAAGTAGTTTAGAGCAGGTGGTGAGAGTTAAGGAGGAGCTGTCAGAATGACAATAAGGCAGAGACCAGATCAAGGGACTTGGATTTTATCCTGCAGCAGTGGAAGCCACCAGTTTTAAGCAGGAAGATAACAGAGGCTGCCTTGGAGTGCAATGACAAGATGATAGGCTACTCAGATTTGCCTTGACACGGACCTGGACTGGAAGAGAGGAAAGCCTAGCAAAGGTGGGTGGGCATGGAGGGATGTGGACAGAGAAAGAGTAAAGGGGTCCACGAGTAGGGGAGGGGTGGTACCTTGCAAGGACCTCTGCTGGTTTCTGGGTTGGGGAGTATGGTGGGTGGGACTTTTCACCAAGGGGGAGCATGATAGAAAAGGATCAAATTTGGTTGGAGGGGTAGGGTTGTGCTGGTAATGTTAACTTACTCTGGCTAATTTGCATTTGATAAGTCTCAGAGTCATGCAGGTGGGGCCCTCTAGAAGCTTCAGAATCCAGATCCCAACTAAAGAAATACAGGAGGAAACCATCAGTGTACACATACATTTGAAGGCCTGGGAATAGTTTAGATGACTCACAATCCCCACAACTCCAGGAATTAGGTTGTAAAAATAATAATAACTGGATGGCAGAGCCAGGCTTGTCTGACTGTAGTGTTCACTCTCTTCTCCTTATTGCCTTCCAGGTGGCACAGGAAGTCATCCGATGCACATTTACTCTAGCCCAGCACTGGAGTAGTTTCTGAAAATACCAATGTTAATAAAGCATGTTTGCCACACTCAGAGCAGAGAAGGAAGTATGAGCAAGGTCTATTTGGCACAGTTTTTAAGAACCAGGAAAGGGCCTCCTACCCTAAACCCTGATAAAATGCACACATCAATCCTATCCACCTGCCCTCAAGTTTGTTTATCCATCCGAATGGATGAGGTTCGATAAAGGGAGGCAGCGGTTGGGACTTTGCTCGAGAGGATTGGTTTGCTGGAAATATTACAAAAGGGGATAGCTGGCATAGGAGAGATATTGAAAAAGAGATACCAAGACCTGGGGGGCAAACAGAAGGAAAGGCACCTATGAGAAGGAGCTGGGAAGACCATGTCACAATGAACATTGGCTGGATTACTATGACCTCCTGGAATGCTGATCGGCCTCAGCTTTCCTCCAAAAAAATGCTTTGGGGAGGCCAGTAAAGCCTGATTATTTGTGAGATTTGGTTCCGGGTTTTGCTAACTAATATCTGATAGATTAAGAATTATTACCCCCTTTATAAATTCTGTGATCCCAGGCATGGGCCTGACTTGTTTGCCTTGATATCCTGACACATAGCCTGGCATGGTAGCTTTTCAACAAGTTAGAACCATCCTTCAGCTTGTCATGAAGTCATTATTTTCCTGTCAACATATTAATACTAATATTCTGGTAGATGTGACAGTCTTAAATATAAAGGGACAAATATTTCTGATGAAATCTTCAAATAGTAGCCCTTTGAGCATGGGTTTTTTTCCTAGGCTCCAATGAAGTAAGTTTAACAGACAAATTGACAAACCAGTAATAGGGTCTTTTTCTGTAAGATTTCTTTTGAAAGGTTTTGCCTAAGTCATTTTGCAATGGCATGTATTTCCAAGCATATTTGAATATTATAACTGCTATAATTAACAGTGGAAGACATCATCAGAATTATTAAGATAGGGTAGCTGAATGAAGGATGAGATAAATAATGTTAGTGCAGCTTTTGAGATGATTTAAGGAAACAGAGACCAACAAATGGGACATTCTTGCTGGGGAAATCTTGAAGTGGGAAGATGACAGGATTATCCATCAATGATATCTTAAAATGTGTAAGATTTCCAGTGACTGTAGGCCCATTCTGCATTGTGGAAATAAATGAAGGCCAGCCAAATGAAAACATATAAAGTCTGTTTTTTCAGAGTATATTATAATCATAGAGTCAGCCACTATCACATGGAACTTAACAGAGATTCAAAAGCAGGCCAGGGGAGTGTGAAAGCTCCACAGTGCAGGTAAAGAAGACTTCAGGTATGCTCCGATTGGAGCCTGTTGGCATGAGGAAACAGGAGGCAGGCTAACTAGAAACAGGGCATCTTATAAGTTTGGTGTGGGGAGCGTATGAGTCCTTTCCAATAGGTCCTGAGTTGGAAGCATGGATAAAGAACAAGCATGCCTGCAGACACTGACCAGTTCCTGACTATTCTAGAAAAATTTCTGTAGAGAGTGTGAGTCAGGGCCAATTGTTAAATATGGTCTGGCCATTGTCTACGTGTACATTCAACCTCTTAGCCTTAAGAATTCCGAGATTTTTCTCTCCCAGAATGAATTCAGTATTTCTATCATATATAGAACCAGCACTCTAAAAAGGCAATGATATTCTGCTGATCTGGAGTAACTGCAGTGTCCATGTGGGAATCCTGTGTATCTTATCTATATAGAATATGTTCTTAGGGCAACCTTGCCCCCAGTGAATGAAAATTGGTTCTTGAGAGCAAAATATATTACTCTTGTCATGTATACACACACATGCACACACACAGACACACACACACACACAGACACACACACACACTACATGTAGACATGAGTAAAAATACAGGACTATGGTATTAAATTTTATGTGGTATTAAATTTTTATGAGGGATCGTTAGGGAAGAAGTCTTGGGGGAGGAGGGTTAAAATAGAGAATAAAGAAACGTTGAGAAACATACTATACACTAAGTGTAAATACTTCTACCTGAAATGATGTTTTTTAGCCAAGGAGTCAAACAGAACTGACCATCCTGTTGAACTGCCTTTGCCTTGTAGTTTCGGGATTTTCAAACATCTTCCTAGTTGATTCTGATTCTATTTGAAGTTGTACAGCTATTGTTGATTTTCCTCTCAAAGCATTAAGCCTATCACCAGAAAAAGCATGTTTGTCTGCACAATGGCAGAGGCTACCACATATGTCGCTAAGAAGTCTTGATTTCCCATGCAGTCATTATTTTTTTGTCCTGTATCTCCTTTATGGAGACAAACTCAGATAATAGTAACAAGATGCCAGTCTGAAAACTATGTGATGTTAGTAGCTTTCTTTTCTTGCCAAAAGAAAAGAGAGAACTAAAGGAAAAATTTAAGTTGAATGCTTAGCTCACTAAAGTTAGATGATAAACTCTGGATTACTCCAGCTAAAGATGAAGTAACTATAGAATTTGAAGTTGTAAGATGAGCCAGATGCTATGGCACACACCTATAATCCCAGCAATTGAGGAGGCAGAGGCAGGAGGATGGTAAATTCAAGGCCCAAGGCAGCTTTTGTAATTTAATGACACCCAGTCTTGAAATAAAAAAAAAAAAAAGGCAAAAAATGAGCAGAGGGTGCAGCTCAGTGGTAGAGCACTTGCAAAGCATGTGTTAGGTTCTGGTTCAAGCTCCAGTACAGCAAAAAAAAAAAAAAAAAGATAAAGATAAAATGATAAATTGTATGTCATATGTATTTTGTCACAACTTTAAAAAACAGAGGGCTGGGATTTAGCTCAGTTGGTAGAGCACTGCGCTGCAGTCTCTGAGGTCCTGAGTTCAATTCCCAGCACCGCAAAAATGGGAGAAGGGCCTGGCAATCCACTCCCAAGGCAATCCCGAAACAGTCAGCCATTGAAAACCCTATGAGGGTCGCTGAGTCAGATACCAACTCGACGGCACCTAACAACAACAACAATTAAAAAACAGAAATGAATGATAGACTTAATTTTCACTCTAGTTCAATCACAATCATGAACTCTTTTCTTATTATATTAATAAAACAGCACACAACAAAGTCAGGAGGTCTTCTTTTATGTGATTGATTATGTGATTCACCACTAAAAAGAGAGTAAGTGGTATCTCACTTGACAAATGAAAGTTCACTTTTTAGTTTAGTTTAGCCCTGACTCCAGCACTGTTCTACTTGTTCTTGCTATTTCTTTCATTAAATTATAGCAGCCACAGCCCAGCCTCACCACTCCAGTCCTAACCCCAATCCCTGTCTCATAAACTTCCACCTCCAGGAGCACATCCACAGAGTGTTTACAGCCTGGAAAACATGAAGGAGGAGATGGCATCATTGCTACAGCCACTTTGTGAGAATCAGACTCTAAAGGCTTTATACATTTTCTCATAAAATCATGTAATTATTTCTTAAGGCAGAGGCTAATATGCACAAGTTCTTCAAATTAAAAATCCCACACACCATCCAAAGGATCTCATCAAAAGAAGAGTGCAAAGGTCTCCTCACCCTTCGGCTGGTGTCTGGTCTACCTGGTATTTATAGCACAGTAAGTATAGGAAAAACCCTTTATTTGGCATGCTAGTTGGGGCAAGGAAAGCACAACCACCCCAGCTGGGAAAAGGTTTTAGAGTGGTATATGTTAACAAGTATAAATAAACTTGGCTTGAATTCTTTTACAACAAACTGCCCAAAGAGAGGTTGCCCAGTTAATTTTGCAAACTTCAGAGTACATTGACTCTCATTAGCTTTAGTTCTTCCCTTTCTCATTTACCCAGCAGATAGGATTGCCAGATTCTTACACCTAAATGTCATCTAATTTTTTTGAATGGGTTCCTTTCCCAGGCAAAAATTGCAGTGGC
The DNA here is from genome assembly GCA_007922755.1 of Pedetes capensis. Lineage (NCBI taxonomy): Eukaryota > Metazoa > Chordata > Mammalia > Rodentia > Pedetidae > Pedetes > Pedetes capensis. The sequence continues at coordinate 53,888 of VMDO01003406.1, read as the reverse complement.
CCTCTGATACATATTGAATATTGAAGTTAAGACTGAAATAAGTGTGCGTGGCCAAATTTCATTTCCTAATATGTTCTAGAAAACCCCAATATCCTGGAAAAACTAAACTAGCAGATATTTTTTTTTCTACATTTGGGCCCCCACCCATTCTTCACCTTCCTTGTCTCCCTGTAAAGGATGATCTCAGGAGGAGACCCCTGCAGATAGCATTCTCCATCATCTAGGATCTTTTGGCCTCTTTCTTATGCTGGGCTCAGCCAATAGAGCAAGATGTTGAAAGGAGAGAGGAGAAAGAGACTTCAGTATTTATTCTTTCTGCTTTTTATCTGCTTTATTGTACTGCAGTCTGGCAATGTCTGTGTCCCTCTCAGGCAATAGCTCAATCTGGGTGGCCCCAACTCCCAGATTCTCCAAAGGGGCTGTTATTGTAAACAGTTGCAAGAACAATGTGGTAACCTGAGTGTTTAGACTGCAATGATGGTGGCTTATTTATTATGAGTGTGCTAACTTTTTGTCACTATAACAAAAAGCTGAGAAAATCAATTTATAAAGAGAAAAAGGTTATTTTGGCTCACAGTTTTGGAGGTTTCAGTCCATAACCAACTGTCCCTATTGTTTTGGGTCAGGCCAGTCCTTTAATACATGAACCTTTGGGAGCATCCAAATAAGAGCAATTAGGTACTTAAGAATAGAGTAGATAGGCAGTGTTCTAAACTATGGCTTGATTTAAGCAATCAGGAAAATTCTAGTTCTGGTGGGCAGAAACATGACTTAAGTTTTATAACAGGAATTCATGGTCTCAGTCCATTTTCTGCACTGTAACAGAATGCCACAGATTGGGTAAATTATGAACAATAGAAGTTTATTTGGCTGAAGTTTCAGACCAAGAGCTCACGTGCGTTAACAGCATCAGGTGCTGATTGAGCATGCAAAGGAGAATCAGGTGCCAGGCGAACATGCAAGGAGTAGAGAAAGGGATTGAGCTCTCACCTCTTCTTTTATAATTAACGCACTCTCACAGTAACTACCCCACTGCTACAACAGTTGTTCCTCCCCTTGACCTATATACTTCCTAAAGGTCCCACTTCTCCCCCCTTTTTGTTTTTCTTTTCTCCCAGTACTAGGAGTTGAACCCAGGGCCTCCTGAATGGTAAGCAAGTGCCCTACCACTGTAGGGCACTTCTTAAATTTATTTTGAGGCAGAGTCTTACTAAGTTGCACAGGCTGCCTCTGGTCTAGAACTCATGATCTTCTTGCCTCTCTCTCTTGAGTTGCTGGAACTACAGTCATGAGGCATGGTCCCCAGCTAAGGTCACAATTCTTAATACCATCATAACATTACATTTCAACATGAGTTTTGGAGACAGCATTCCAACCATAGCAACCTCTCACCCACTTCCCAGACTCAAACTAATTAATAGCCCCAGAATGCCTATTGAAAAAGTTAAATCAGAGTCAGGCACCATGGCACACACTTATAATTCCAGCAACTCAGGAAACTGAGGCAGGACGATCACCATGTTTCCTTTCTCAAAATAAAAAGGGACTAGGAATGTAGCTCAGGGGTAGAGCACTTGCCTAGCATGTATGAAGCCTTGGGTTTAACCTCCCCCTTCAGGACTGAACAAAAAGAAAAGATAAGACAAGACAAGGCAAGACAAGAAAAAGGCAGAAAAAGAAGTGGGGCCAGATCTTTTTGAGAAAGGATCCTGGAACGCTGTCACAGTACATACCTTAAATTTTCTCCCCAGCCTTCCCCAGAAGAACACACAGTATGTAGCTAAATTTGAAATGCCCTGTGCAAAGGGATATACTGAGATCTCCTTAGAGTTATTAAATAGGGACCCTGGGTTTATTTGAATATCTATGAAGTAAAAACACACTGTGGTCTAATGATATTTTAGTGCCCTATTGCCACTGCCCCAAATTACCACAAATTAAATGGTTTTAAATAACAAGAACTTACTATCTTATTGTTCTGGAGCTCAGAAGTCTGAAATAGGTTCTACTGGGCTCAAATCAAGGGTCAGCAGGGCTCTGTCTCTTCTGCAGGTTTTAGGGAAGGATCAGGTTCCTCACTTTTTCCAACTGCTAGGGCCTGCCTGCATACCTAGGCTCATTTGTTTTTGAACTATGAAGAGAGATTCAGGGAGGAAAGGCCTAGTGGAAGATTTTGTCTCTCCACACCAATAAAAAAAGTAAAAGTAATATGCATTCCTAAGTAGGTGCACAGACTCATGCCACCATCTAAAAACCTGAAAGATTAACTATCAATTAACTTGAACTTGCCTGTTCAGTTGTGCAAAAGGATGATGGGTTATGGAAAATTACTATCTCAACTGTCATTTCAGATAGGGTAACTTTACTGGATGAAACAATGTGGTCTTGGCATCTGGGGCTATTCATCTATACATTTTTCTTGAGTCTAATTTAAAAAGAGGATTTAAAACAACTTGCCTTCACCTGGAAAGAATAGCAGTATCTTTTCATAATTTTATTTCAGTGCTATGTCAACTCCCTTTCTGTATCATACTGTCTCCCAGAACCTTGGTCATCTTGATGTCCCACACAGCATCACACATCCATTACATTGATAACATTACAGTAAATGTCCCTGCTGAACTGTACATAGCAGGTTCCTTGCATGATTAGTGAGACAAAAGTGGACATGGGAGAATGTAAAACCCATGTGGTCTTTGCCAATTTATTAGCTATCTATTGTTACAGTAAATTATACCAAAACTTTGGGGGCCTCCCTGGAGGCTGGCTACAATAGCCAATGATTATTTTACCACCTGGATTACAGTAACTCTCTTGCTACTAGGGACTGATAGAGCCTGAAGGCAGGATCACAGAATACCAAGTACATTAGTTTGCTAGGCTACTGTAACAAAGTATTGCAAACTAGGTAGCCAAAAAAATAGAAATGTATTGCCCCACAGTCTAAAAGGCTAAAAATCTAAAATCAAGGAGTCAGCAGGATTGGGTCCTTCTAAGGGCTGTGATAGAAAAATCTGCTGCAGGCTTCTCTCCTTGGCTTGTAGACAACCATCTTCTCACTGTGTCTCTTCACACCATTTTCCCTCTGTATGTTTCTCTCTGTCTGTCTAAAGTTTCCCTTTGTATAGGGATTTTAGTCACACTGGATTAGGGCCCATTCTAATGACCTCATTTTAACTTGTTTACCTCTATAAAGACCTTATCTCCAAATAAGGTCCATTCTGAAGTCCTAGGAGTTAGGATTCCAACACATGTTTTTTAAAAGACACAAGTCAACACATAGTAACTACATGATCTAGCTACCCATAATGAATGGTGTTTCACCAGAGCCCACAGGTGATAAACTTGGAGCATTCTATTATTAAGTGAAAATGGCACCTATATGTATAGGAGACAAGCCTACCTGGTCCATGAGGCACAAGACAATCAATCACAGGCCCCAAGAACTTAGACTCCAGGTGCTTTCTCCCACTGTATCACTGTCTATCCCTAAACATACACCTTGAGCCTCACAGAGAATTCCCTGTAACCAGGTGACAGCATAAGAAGAATCAGTGGATGGCTGCTGTATCAAAGATCCCCTCAGGGATGACCTGAAATACAGTACAAAGGAAGCCTTACTGACTGATCAAACTTAGTGCAGTACATCTGCTTTTCCATTGTGCATGGAAAAAGGAGATGGCATGATATTCTGTTCACATTGACTCATAAGTGGCGGCCAATGTGTTGGCCAGCTGATGCCTTAAAGAATTAGAAAAAAACATTGAAAGACTGGTGACATGTAGCAAGGGAGGCACGTGAAAGTCTCTTGAAATGGGCATAGAATGTGAAGATATTTGTGTTTCATGGAATGTTCCAGTAAACAAGATGATCTGTTCTATGGAATGCAACCAACCTTCTCCAGCTTCCCTGGGGCTTGATAAATGTTCAGTGGCATGGTGTAGGCATGGAAGTTAAGCCCAGACTCAACAGGTGGACTTTCATCACCAAGGCTGACTTGGCTACCACCATTTCTGAGTGCCTAAACTGCTGAAGCAAAGGATAACTGCCAGACTTCAGGACTGCACCACTTCTTGTAGGTCTTTTTGGGTGGCCTCTCTTCACATCTCTAGGTCACAAGGTCTAGTAACTCTTCACTCAGCTTCCTCAGGTGTTGGAAGAGGGAGGCAAGAATGGATCTGAGAGATCCTTGTAAGACAGAATTAAAGGGAATTTGCACACACAGGCTGGGTGATTTATAAAGAAAATATACTTTTTTAAAATACAATTTTGGAGAATGGGGAGTCCAGGGTTAGAGGCTCACATGTGGCGAAGGTATTCTAGCTGTGTCACAAAGTCTTAATTGAGGCTCCACAACTTCCTAGCTGAGTGACTTGGCCAGATCCTCTCTGTGCACAGGCTTTCTCCCTATAAAATAAACACAGTGTGGTACAGCAGTGCTTCCAGGTAAGTGGTAGTGTTATTATTTTTGGCATCTGGATGAGAAGGTAACCCTACACAGTAAGGGGAAATTCCCTGGAGAGGGTAAATACTCAGCTTCTAAGTGCCATTTAACGCGAACAGTCAGGTTTTCTCTCTTTTCCTTCCAGGTAACATTAGATATCCAATGCCTTCTTCCCTCAACATACCTTTCACTGGCCAGAGACAGAATTGGGTTTCATAATCAGTTACCAGCAGTGAGGTGTGAGAATCAGCCAAGCTCCATGCCCTCTCTGGGCCTTGGTTCCCTCACCTGGGTTTCCTTACCAGGCCATGTGAAGTTCCAGGAGCCAAAAAGATGTCGCCAGCCCCAGGTCTGCCAGGCACTTGCTCCTCAGCGCAGGCACTCACCTTCCACTCTCCCTGGGTAGTCCCCAGGGTCCAGCACCAGCGCGCTGAGCTCTGCCCTGCGCCCCACACCACCGGGGGAGGCGCCTCGCGGGCGCCCCCGGCCGGGATGGCAGTGCACTGCGTCCCGCGCGCCTTCTCCCGCGCTGCCCGCAGCCTGTCAGCGGCGCCTTTATACAGAACCGGCTGGATGCTCACTAATGTTTAACTCAGGGCTGAAACTTGGCTAGTGCCGGGTGACTCCGCGGCCCGGAGCGGCGGAGCAAGACGTCGGTCGCAGCAGCTCGCGGTAACTCCTGCCAGCGATCTGCTCAGCTCAGTTCCGGTGAGACGGGACAATGAAGGTGAGTGCGCCTCGCGCCTGGCGCTTCCCAACCCCAGGGTCGAGGTGTGGGTGCCTCTTCACCAAACTCTCCCCAAACTGTCCAAAATGTCGCCCAAAGGGGCCAGGCACAACCATTAGGCGGAAGCCCCAGGGCCACTCTAACAGGTGAAGGAATGTCCCGCAGCTGTCGCTTCACGCTCAGATTTGTGGGGTGTCTCGCTGGGACCCAGGCACCGAGCCGTGAGGTCCGGGAGAACCAGTCCAGAACGCACTCCCGAACCCTAGTTGGCTTCGGACGGGCGTCCGAACAAAAACCAACACTAAAGCGCTCAGAGGCCACAAATTCAAAGACACCCGCCTTAGCGAACTCCAAGCCCTTCAGCCCACTGTGGCGCTCTCGGTGCTGCCCACCCGCACGCCCCGCTGCCTTTGGAGCAGCCTAGTCCCGACCCTCTTACCCAGGCTGGGGCCAAACGCTGCGCTCTAATTGGACGTGATCTGACCGGCTTGCAGACACCGTGGAAGGTTCTCCTGGGACTGCTGGGTGCTGCTGCGCTTGTCACCATCATCACCGTGCCCGTGGTTCTCCTGAACAAAGGTAGTAAGTTCGAAACAATTTGAAAAAGATTAGTTGGAGATGGAGTCAGGTGTCTTTTTAGCACAGTAAGGGGACCTGGGGGCTTGGACCGGTGTGGCAGGGGGTAGCTGAGAAGGCTTCCCTGGTGGTGGAGCTGCTTCTAGTGTGGCGACTAGATTGACTCCTTGGGTCTTCAGTGTTTAGGCTGTGAGGTTTGCAGCTGCCACGTTTTGTTATGTACAACAAACACAATGGTATTACCACAAACACATACCACTGAAATTAGGAAAGTCAAGAATTCTTTTCATTAAGTTTAATTTTTAGACTTAAATTTAAATTTATTTTTTAAAGGGGTTATGATTGTGATCTTCAAAGAAAGGAAAGCAGGAAGAATGTCGTAAGGAGACAGGAAAAATGAGAAAGCTCCAAAATACAATTTTGAGAAAAGATAATACACAGAGCATCGAGTTCTCCTCCTCCTCCTCCTCCTCCTCCTCCTCCTCCTCCCCCTCCTCTTCCACCTCCTCCCTCTCTTCTTCTTTCTTCTCCTTCTTCTTCTTCTTCTTTCCCCCTCATCCTCCTTCTCCTTCTGGCATGATGAGAATCCCATCAATCCAGATGCAGGAATGTCACTATTTGACCTATTTAGGACTATTAGAGAGCTACATCATAAAGCTGGTGTGCATGACAGTATTCAGAGCAATCTGGAATCAGCTGTTTTAATGGATTATTTCATTTAAAATCACCTGCATGGTTTTTTTTACTTGCCTGGATGTTCCAACTTAGCCTTAGCATTTAATATAAAACAGATACTGGAATACATACTGTAGGATATAAGCAAGTGAGAATAACTAGTCTGTCTCTCCTCTGACCCTTGTTTGCTTTCAAACACTTAACTTTCATTTCAGTATTACACACTCTAAATTAGTCAACCAAATGAAGTATTCTCTCTGGATGGGTTAGTCAACCAGGAAGTGTGGTTAGTGCTTGACACCCTTAGTATATATATTTGAATATATGTAAACATATAATATATTCATAAGTATTTACATTATAGTATAATATATTTAAATATATCAATAGCAAAAATATAAATAAATGTATAAATATAAATAAAATTTGTAATGTATATAGTTATAGTTATGGTATAAATATAATTTATATTATCAATATAATTTGTATGTTATTAATATTAAAATATAGAAATATATTATATTTATAATGTAACATAAATATATGTACATATTATGGCAAATACTTTGAGATTCTGCCAGTTACCTCTTGTAATTGCAGAATCAAACATGACCTGTATTCATCTTTCATTATTGGTATATGTTGAGTATGACAATTTTAATACTTAAAGTGGGTATACACTTTTTGGCACCATCTGTATTTGCAAAGAGCATATGTATATACATACAATCATACCATGCTGGTATCCAATCTCATCAGCTCTTGGAAGCTAAGCAGGGTAGGGCCTGGTTATTACTTCGATGGGACACCACTTGGGAATACTGGGTGCTATAGGCTTGGGAGAAGGACCTAGAAGCCCACTCTCCAAACTATCAGCCATCAAAATCCTATGAATAGCAGAAAAGCACTGACAAAAGTGTCAGCCATGGCACAGTGTTGGGGAGTGTTTCATTCTATTGTACATAGGTTTGCTATGAGTTGGACCCAAATCAACAGCTCCTAACAACTATGATATATATATATATATATATATATATATATATATATATATATATACATATATATATATAAAATATGCATGTATATATGTATGTGTGTAATATTTATGTAATATATAATATATAATATATATGTGTGTGTATATATATATATATATATGTATTATCTGCATAGCCTGTTTGCCTCCAAAACATTACTGAGACATCATAGCATCACTAGAAGATGGGTAAAACTGTGATCATCAAAACTTTCCCTAGGAGAAGTTAAAAGGAATATGGCATTTTTATAAACCACTTGAGATTGGCAGTGAAATGGCCTAGCGACCTATGTTATGAGTCTGTCTTCCATGGGGCTTGCTTGAGTTAACCATAGGGATTTTCTTTTGCTAGGTAGGATATACAGACTGGGGAGGGACTGTCTTGCCCTTTCCAATTTCTTCTCCCAATAAATTTCAAGAACATCCTCTTGAGGAGGACTTCCAGAGAGACTCACTTGCCTCCATCTGCCCACTCCTAGTATTCACATTAGAGCCTTGAGGAAACCACCCTAGGGTTAGAAGCTCTCCTGGGCAAGCCAAGCAAGACTGCTCACAAGATGATTCTTTGCTGGGGAAGCCTAGATAGTCTGACAACATGAATGGTTTGTGTGACAAGAGAGACAAAATTCTGGGTTTCTAAAAGGATCCTGGGCCGGAGAGGAGCATATAGGCAGCAAGAGAAAGAGTTGGATTTTAATCCATAGGTGATGCAGAGCTACTGGAGAATTTTGACAGTGGGAAGGTGGGTTGACATGAAGCAAACATGGGAAGGGAAACAAGGAAAATGACCCAGGACACTTACAGTGCAGATGGCAACGTGGAAGCCCCAGAGCTCCTTGGAAATGTGAATGAGCAACAGACGTTAGTAACTGGTCCAACATCAGGAAATGAGGGGAATGCCTCATTGGCAAGCGGGTAGAGATGTGGTTTCCTGGTGGCTTATTCATCCTTATCATTTCTCTTTCTTGTATTTCTGAATTTTCATGTATGTATGTTTAGATAGAAAAGAGAAGTGCTTGTATTTCCACGCCTGCCTTATCAGAAGGGTCAGAGATGAAAGCTCGGGAGTGCAATGTCTTCAAGAAATCAGCAGTATCTTTCCTGGGTGCTGCTTCTGTAAGGGACTCTCAGGAAAAGCCCAGAGTCACTCCCCAAGAGATGCACTCCACTTTTCCCATTAAGGTTTAACACCAAATGTGTGCAGCAAGAAAGAAAGGGAGGGAGTCGGGGAGAGAAAAGATAAATGAGAAGGAGAAAGGGAATGAAAGAAGAAAGGAAGAGAGGGAGGAAGGAAGGGACGAAGGATATTTGATGGAAAAATGAAACAAAGACCTAGAGTACATGTAGAGCAAAGAACTAAGCAGCTAAAAAGAAGGCAGGAGAAAGCAGCAAACCCAAGTACTTCCTGAGAGGTTAGTTTAAGAGAAGGTCAAGTGTTTCCATATGAAATGCTGACTTTAGCAGACCTGGACACACCAGAACAGAAGGGGAGATTAGGAGGAGGAAGACACTTAATACTTTGTCATTTTATTTTAGTATTATTGTTGTTATTAGGTGCTGCCGAGTCATGTCCGACTCAAAGCGATCCTCATAGGGTTTTCAATGGCAGATTGTTTCGGTATTGCCTTGGGAGTGGGTTGCCACGTCCTTCTCCCATTTTTGCAGTGCTGGGAATTGAACTCTGGACCTCAGAGACTGTAGAGCGACGCTCTACCAACTGAGCTAAATCCTACCCCTATTTTAGGATAGAAACTTCTTATCCAGGTATGGTGGCAAACTTGGGAGGCCAAGACAGGAGGATTGAGAGTCTGAGGCCAACCTGAACTATATAGCAAGGTCCTGTCTCAAAAAGAAACAAAACTTCTTGAGGTCCGGGGTTATCATAAAAACTCCTTGCAGTTCTTCAAGCAAAATTAGAAGATCACTTCCTTCTGTATATATAATAAATGATATTGTTTAGTGTAAAATTTTTCACTTACCTTATTATAGAAAGATATTACATATTTAAACAAACATTCAGTTTCCCAGAGAATCAACAGCAAAATGTATAAAACCATTTCTTTTGCACAAGTTGGGGAAATACTCATGGCCTAGTGATAATAAAATCTCACTCAGTATTTGTAATTCCTTTCCTTCCTCTTTTACACTATACTATATACTGGGGTTTGAAATATTTGGTTGTCAAATAGTTTTATTACTGAGCTTTATAATGGGATAGAAGTCTCTCTTCTTCTTTTGTCCATTTCTCTACTTTAGCAGTAAATTTTCTCAATACCTTCTTTCAGTTCATAGGAAATTTGACTGCTCACCCACCCATCAGTAATAAAAGAAAACCCAAATGTGGAGAGACAGAACTAACCCAAGAGAGAAAAGATAACATCTATGAAGTTTGCCTGAGAAAGTCCAGGATCGGCTCCCAGTTGAAAAGCACAGAAATAAGTCTGAAAGAAAGCTTTGTATATGTCTGAGGACAATTTCTAAATAGTGTGCTCTGTAAAAGCTAGAACTGATTCCAGCTAGCTCAGTTAACTATTGTCAACCTTTGTGAGTGTTCCTGTCCTCAGTGATTGGTCTTTTTCAGGCCAGCGATTTTGGCTTTTGGTTTCTGAGCTGTAGCATGTGCCTTAACTTTCACAGTCTTAGAAACCTCTCCCTCTCTTCTCAAAACGGACCAGAGACAGAGAGAAAGAGAAGATTGTCTGGCCAGTTAATGGTCAGAGAAAGGCAACATAAAGGGATTGACAGGACCTGGCTCCCTTTAATTTTAATTTTATGATTTAAGAAAGTGCTGAAGCCCTGGGGAAAAGTGGCGCTAAATAAATGTGGGAGCAGCTTGTTTGTGGGGGAGAAGGCAAGGGAGGACGTGATAATAATCAGCAGGTGGCACCTAGTACACCTTTTCAGCTGCTGGCTTTTAATACATTTCTCATTTAATTCTTAAAACATCTCTTTGAGAGAGGTACTACTATTATCTCCATTTATGAACAAGATTTATAGAAATGTTGAGAGGAGGGTTAGTCACCGATCACGGCATAACAAATTACTCCAAAGTATAAAGCAGAGTTTTGTATCTCAAGGTCTCTGTGGATCAGGAATCTGGGTGTGGCTTAGTTTGGTATTCTGGGTCAGGATCTCTCACCAGGCTGCCATCAAGATGTTATCTGAAAGCTGACAGGAGCTGGACGATCCTGTCTAAGCTCACTCACATGGTGGTTAGCTGGAGGCCTCATTTTCCCAATACAGGAGACTCTTAGGGTAACAAGGCAGCTCCAGTCCCTTAGAATGACAGAGCCAAGAGCAGAACGCAGCAGGAGGCCCTAGTGCCTTTTATGACAGCCTCAGGAGTGGCAGTCAAGCTTTAGCAGCACTTCTGCTATGTGGTGTTGGTGGTACCAACCGATTCTGATGCAATGAGTAGGGGTGCTTCACAAGAGCATAAATACCAGGAGGGGGATATCATTGAGCCATCTCAGAGGATGGCTGCCAAAGAAGTTAAGGACCACCAGATATGGTGGCGCATGCCTGTAATCCTCTTGATTCAGGAGGTGGAGGCAGGAGGATTGCAAACTCTTAGGCCAGAGGCTGCATGTATAACAGCAAAACCCTGTCTTGAGAAGAAAAAAAAAAAAAAAAAAAAAATTAAAGAGGCTGTGGGTGTAGTTCAGTGGTGGAGCACTTGCAAAATATGTGTGAGGCCCTGGGTTCAACCCTACCAGTATGAGAGAAAAAAAAAAGTTAAGGAACTTGCTCAATGTCTTGCAGTTAGGATTCAAAGCAATATATTTGCTAGAGCTGTTACTTAATACTTTCAAACTCCATATCATTTTGTTAGCATGTGATCAAGTAAACAATCAACTCAATCATCTTAGCAAAATTATTGCAACTTCAAACTTAATATGTATAATTTCATGACTGCTCATCAACTATATTGTAAGTTTTCTGAGGTATATGGAAAGCTGTTATGTAGGCAACAACTTTTAGCCCAGAATTGACATCTCATGGATTAGGGTTTTTGGATTTTGGTTTTTGATTTTCATTTTTGTTTTATCCTTGGCCTTGAACAAAGGACCTCACTTATGCTAAGCACATGCTGTAACCACTGGCTATACCCCAGTCCTGAGTTCTATGCTTTTGAATGGTTTTTTAAGTAGTTGTTGTTTGTTGCTAGGTGCTGAGTCTGTCCGACTCAGCGACCCTCATAGAGTTTTCAATGTCTGATTGTTTTGGGATTGCTTCAGGAATGGATTGCCATGTGCTTCTCCCATTTTTGAGGTGCTGGAGATTAAACCCAGGTCCTCAGAGAGTGCAGAGCAGCACTCTACCAATTGAGCTAAACCTTAGTAGCAGTAACAATATAGTAATGGTACATCCAGATTTACTTACTTGCAACAAATTATATTTGCTTAATTTCTGATGCAAGTTATATTATTTCATGTAATTTAATCACAGAACAATATATTTCAGTGAGATGTATTAATATCTTGACTTTTATACTTGAAGTAAATGAAGCATAGAAAGGTTATGGACTTGCAAGGAAGTCTGGATCTTGGTAATCCAAACTTTTTGACTTCCAGCTTCCCCTGAGCCTGCTGTTTCTTATAAATAACTTGATTTAAAGAAATGCTTTGATGGTAGTTTTTTTAAAGGTAATGTTTAATCATTGTTTTATGGCTGGATGCTAATCGTTTTATTGTTATAAATCAATACCTTGTAAATATTTTCACCTTTAGTCTTCACAGTTCCATTATGACCTCCAAAAGAGGGTGTGCCTCTCAGTTGAGAATAACCTGAAACCACAAAATTAGCGCTTCTGAGCTAACTGTTTTATTGGTTTCCAAGTATTGTATTTTCAGTTTTATATTGTACTTCAAAAGTATAACTTCATGAGAAGAGTTTTGTACCTTAAATATAGACCATTTGCTTTCTTTAACTGTACACACATTAATGTATACACTTCTTTGTTATTTGGTTCACTGGGTAAGCAGGCAGATCTATCAGCTTAAGACACATCATTCACCTTCTAAAACTCAAGAAGAATTAGTTCCAGGCACACCTGGCATTGAATTTGTTCTTGGAATTCTGACAGCCATGGTGGCTCAGGATGCATAACTGAGGAAAATGGAGGTGGGGCAATCTGTCAGGAGGGAGCCATCACATTTCCCTGACAACTCAACACTGAGTCCCCTAAAATTAGGTGGACCCTAATTTTAGTTAGGCAGACCCAGTAAGGGACTCTTACTTTTTTTGTTGTTGTTATATTTCTTTCTTTGTTTATTTCATGCAGATAATTCTTTCACTATCAGACTTAAAGCCTCTTGGAGCCAAGGTCCTATAATAGCCAAAGGCAATATTTGTCAACTCAATAATACTTAGTGAATGTTTATTTCCGTCAGGTATTGCTGCAGGTATGGGGAATGTAGCCCTTAGCAGTGTACTTGAAGCTCCTGCTCCCCTGGACCTTACAGTCCTTAGGGCAGGCAGATTATAGACCAGTGCAGAATTAATTTCAGACGGCAATAAACACTATGACAAAAATAAAGTGGGATAGAGAGAGCTAAGGAAGACGGGAAACAGTTTCTCTTTTATTCCAAGTATGAGTTTGCACCCCTGGAATGTTTAATCATGACCATGATGTGATCTTATTTACATTTCAAAAATATGTCTCTGACTCCTATGTGGATAATGTTTGTATGTAGGTGTTGGGTTGTACAGGTGAAAGATTATGGCATCCTGCACAAGAGTGGTGGCACTGGAGATGGAAATAAGTTCGTTTGTTTGTTTAATGGGACATATTTTTGGAGGTAGGACAGTGTGCCAGAATATGAAGAGGGTGGGAAGGAGAGAGATTAAAGAAGCCTCCTTGAATAGCTGGCTACATAGGTGAGTGGAGAGTTTTCTCCTGCCTCCAGGGTTATTTCCTTCCCACAAGAGCTAATCTTCAGAGGTTCCTCTGGCTTCACTCACTCCACCTGCCAGACCAGGCTTCCCTTTGCCAACCCCAGGCTTGGGGGGGCCTTCAACATCACATGCACCCAGCACAGATTTGCTAAGAGCAGGCAATTCTCCAATTTCAGCAAGTACTTATGGAGCAATTTCTAGATGTTGGGCACTTTGTCCCTGGGAATATAAAGATGGCCCTTGTCCTCAATAGTTCATAATAATAAAGGAAATATAAACATTAGCTATAATCAAAAGAGCTAAAAGCACTTCTAGTAAGGGCTCTTCTGTTCAGAGAAGTGTATACAGAAATCAGCCAAGCATAAAGTGTTAATGATTAATGGGCCTGAATATAATCCTTCCAATCTGCAGCAGCCAGACTATCTCCCAGGCAAGTCGTTGCCTACAGATTCAATTCTTAGTAATTTATAACCACTGGATTCAGTATAGAGATTATATCAGACAGTATACTTTTGGCTGCAAGTAACAGAATACCTGTCCAGAAGTCATTTAAACTACAGAGCTTTATTATTGTGCTATTATTAGCATCTAACATAACTTGAAGTGCAGGAGTAAGGCATTTTTTAAGCTTGTTAATGCAGTCACCCAACAGCACCCTCACAGACCTGAGGCCTTTCCATCTTTCAGTTCTGCCATTCTCAGAGAGTTGACTTTGTTCTTAAGCATGGCCTCTCATGGTTGACTATGGCTGTTGTGGCTCAGCACATCACTGTTCACACAGCTCTTTCCCAGGGAAGCATACTATTCCTCATTCATAGTCAATGTCACCAGTGGGGAAAACATTTCCAGAAATACCCAGACCTGAGACAGACTTTCCCTTGGGTCTTACTGGTAGAATTTTGGCCCCTGTCCATTTCTATGTTATTCACCAGCAAGGAGAGCAAATCTTCATGACTGAAGTAGGCTAATCAAGACTCATCTTTCTAGGGTTGAAGAGGGTCTTCCTTCTTGAGCCCACAGAAGGGGAAGAAGAAGTACTTAAATTGAGTTGAGAATTCTGAAAGATGGAAAAGGAGATGGAGTGATCTATGTAGGCATATCACATAATTTATTATGCTCTCTTTTTATGACATTAGGAAGATTTAATTTTCCAACAAAAGAGGACATTATCATAGTAGCTCCTATCTTCAAAGAATCAGATGTTATAACTCTCTCCCTCATTTCTTCTCACTTTCTCTCTTAACCACCCAGATCTATTGCAAATCATTGTGTTCTGATGCCTGCTATTCTATATCAAGAGCATTTTGACCCATAGCAGTTGATTTCTCTAGGCATCCAAAGTTATCAAGAACAGGGAAAAAGTAAATTTGCACTATTCAAGATACAAATTTGAGACAAAGGAGAGATCAGTAACATGTGAGGAGAGTTACTCTCAATTTTCTCATAAAAATGCATGTAAGCTATTGCATTTTATCCAACTTATACTGAGAAAGGGGCTTAAGTTTAGCTCAGTTGGTAGAGTGCTGCTCCACATCCTCTGAGGCCTTGGGTTCAATCCCCAGCACCACTAAAATGGGAGAAGGACCTGGCAGCCCACTCCCAAAACAATCAACCATTGAAAACCCAATGGCTATCAGAGAAGCACTGTAAAATATAGTGCCTCTTTCATTATGTTATACATAGGATCACTAAGAGTCAAACTCAACTTGATTTGACAGCACCTAACACAACAGAGCAGATAATGAGAAAAGTGGCAGAAACAGCATGAAACGGACAAGTTTCTTCTAAATGATGACAAAACTTAGATCTGCAAAAGTTAACTCAGGAAAGTAGTACTTGAAATAACTAATGGCAATAAAAACAAAATAAAATAAACAGACAAATAAGTAGAAAAAATAGGATGAATTTACAATGTCTAGAATCTATAATTTAATTTTATTGGGACAAAAGAATCTAAATGATGACTCAAATTTTTGTTGTCAAATTTCTAGGGGGGGATTAATCTACATGGTAATGCTTTCTTCTAAATGGAAGTGGTTTGACTATACTGAAAAGGAAATCCAGAACCCAGCATCAAGTGGTCCCTTAGTCCTTCCAGATAGTCCCCCTACATTTTCCCAGTGCTTGCTTGCCCACTCTCCTGGTGGATGATCCCATGCATTCCCTCCCCTTAAAGCCTAACACTCCTCTCCATGCTTACTTTCAGCTGAGGACCTTATTTGGTATTTGAATAAGAAAATGAAACCATTTAAAGAAAATTTCTTCAGTTCTCCCCAACCCATCTATGCACTCACATGCTCCTGCACCTACCCCTTCCCATGGATGATCTATCCAGTGTCTATCTGAGGTCAGGTCCTCCATTGAGCACGGCTTCCCATCTCCTTTTACTTACCCCAAGATAAGGCTCTAACTCTTCCCTTTTGTCCATCTCTACTCAGTAATAAACATGCCATCATCTCTCACATCCTTAAAATAGGAAAGAATGAAGGAAAACATCTCTCTTCACCCAACATTCCTACCAACATGTTGTTAGGTGCCATTGAGTCATGTCCAACTCAAAGCAACCCTCATAGGATTTTCAGTGGCTGATTGTTTCAGGATTGCCTTAGTAGTGAATTGCCATGTCCTTCTCCCATTTTTGTGATGCTGGGAATCAAACCCGGGACCTCAGAGATTGCAGAGCAGTTCTCTACCAACTGAGCTAAATCCCAGCCCTTCCAACCAACATGCCAGTCCTTTTCTGTTTCTTCACTGCAAAACTCCTTAGTTTTGTATTATCACTGCCTGAAACTCCTCTCCTTTTTCTCTCTTCAGCCTACTGAAATAAGTGTTATTCCCACAGCACCATTAGAACTGCTCTGTTCTCATCATGGTCCGTAATCTCTACTGTATCACCAAATCTAGGCTCAGTTCTCACTCTGCGCCTCACATGCCCATCGACTGGCTGTCCATCTTTTCTACCTGCCCTTTGGGTCACCACTCCTCTTCCTTTTCCCTCTGCCTCCCTGCATCCTCATTCCCAATCTTTTAAGGACTTTTTCCCTTATGTTTCTGAATACTATCCTTGGACTTCTCCAAGGATCCATCTTAAGGACTCTTCCCTTTACACTAGATGATCTCACCCACTCCCATGGCATAAGATGGCATCTATTAACTGATAACACTCAAATTTTATCCTCACGCCACATCTCTTTCCTAAACTCTGAGTGCATGTATCCAAGCCTGCCAGACTTCTTCATTTAGATATAACATGAGATTCTCATAATGATGACTCCAAAATTCTTTGTCCTCCCAAACCTATTCCCTGCTTGGTTAATCTTATCTGAACAAATTGCAATTGCAGTTTTGCAGTTGCCAAGACTAATATCTATACAGTTCTCCTTAGTTCTTCTCTTTTAATTTGTAAGTAACATCCAATTGGGTCCACAGTCTTATAACCTCTATCTTCATATTCTTTCAGAGCTTTGCCATGCCTTACCATCTCCACTGCTACCCTACTTGCCCAAGACACCATCGCCTTTCACCTGTATTAGTGCAAACATTTCCCTATTTATTTTCTTACCTCCTCACAGTGTATTCTCAATGCAACAGGAAAAGGGCTTGTAGTAAGCAGAATTGTACCATGGTCCTTAAGATTTCCTCCCCTCCCCTCTCATACTAATCTCTGAGATGATAAAGTTGGTGGATTTTATTCTTATGGTTAGTTTTGATATATGCACAGTCAACTTTAAGAGAAGAAGAATATCTGCTTAGGCCTGACTGATTCACAAGAGCCTTCTATAAGCAAGGAGCATGTAGCAGGTCATGGAACAAGCAATAAGAGATCCAAAGCATGCAATGCAGTTGACATGCTTTTGCTGACTTGGAAGATGGAGGGGCCATGTGGTGAGGAATGCAGGCAGCTCTGGGAGGTGATAGCAGTGCCAGCTTACAGCCAATGAGTAAATGGGAACTTCAGTCTCACAAACTCCATGAACTGAATTCTTCCAGCAACCTGCATGAGCTTGGAAGCAGATTTTCTCAGAACCTCTAGATGAGAATTCAGTTCAAAATCTTGATTTTAGCCTCATTACACTCTGAGGAGAAAACCCAGCTGTGCTGGGCTGGACTTGTGACCTGCAGAATTTTGAGATAATACAAGGTGCCCTATTAAAGCTACTAAGTTCATGGGAATGTGTTATATAGCAATAAGAAGCAAACATAGCTGTCACATTTAAACATAAGTCAAATTTCCTTCCCTGACCAGAGCCATTCAGTAGTTTCCCATACTTCTAGAGTGAAAGTTAGAGCTCATCGTGGCTGGCAGGCCATGATGTCCAAACCCCACCACTTACCTGAGTTTTTTCTCTTTCTCCCTTTGTAACTCATCCCACCCCAGAGGCTATGCACTTGCTCAGCTTTCTGCTGGGACTCTCGTCCCAGCGATGGTGCATTGCCCATTTCTTCACCTCTTTTAGTTTTCTTCTCCAATGCTCCCTTATCCCTGGGGCCTTTCTGACCATTCTATTGAAAACGGCAGAATCCACAAACTGGCACTCCACTTCCCTGTCTTATTTTCTCCATGGCATTTATTACCACCTACTAGGCCACTATTTACTTATTTGTTCATGTCTCCCCCTCATTAGAACGCAAACTTCATGAGGGCAGAAGTTTTTCTTGTTTTGCTCACTGTTGTCTCTAGTGCCTGCAACATAGAATATTGGCAAATTGAATAAATTATCTTAAAAGTTCATGCAAGAAAAGTATTTTAATGGACATTTTTAATGTTGCAGTAGTTCTGTTTAATATGCTTATGTTCATAAATATGGGATTAAACCACCTAGTGCTATGTCGGGGCTGGGATTTGGCTCAGTTGGTAGAGCGCTGCGCTGCAGTCGCTGAGGTCCGGAGTTCAATTCCCAGCACCGCAAAAATGGGAGAAGGGCCTGGCAACCCACTCCCAAGGCAATCCCCAAACAGTCAGCCATTGAAAACCCTATGAGGGTCGCTATGAGTCGGATACCGACTCGACGGCACCTAACAACAACAACAACAAGTGCTATGTCATGCATAGCTACTATTTGTGGATTAATGCCACTTCATAAAGATATGATGCATTCATCCTCTTGTCTTAATTATAGTGTGATTAACTTTAAGTATTTAATTAATGCTATCAAATAACTTGATCGATGGCAAAATATCTAATGTACAAAATAAGTGTAAAGGAAGAAGAGGAGGAATAAATGAAGAGAGATGTGAGAAAGTGAAGAGTATAAGTATAGATTGTGTATTGAAAAATTTGGTAGCCCTTAACTGGTATTGTAAATTTAATAGATGGATATTGGTCCACTGGGTCATCTAAGACCTCCAAACACAAAACCTTTTTTTATTTAAGATATTTGCTTTTAAGGTTTAATTATTTGTTATAGGAATTAAAACACCTTTGAAATGTTACTAATATCACACTTATTCATGCAAAATTAATTATCAAAAAATAAGAATTTTTTGTAAGGTGCTTAGAAAATTCTAATTTGTTTTCCCAGTTTTCAAAAATTATAATAAAATCAAAATAAAACTTATGTACCAAAAAATTCTCTTCTCATTTTATAATGTAGAGATCCTAAAAATTATAAAGTCAGCTATTTTCATGAGATAAATCAGAAGATATGGAAAATGACATACAACTGTAATTGGTATCCTGGGGTCCTATGTGACTGACCAGACACTTACCTGGGCTTAGGCACATGCCACAACACTACACCTCTGGCACCTGCCCAGATAATGCTGGGATTACACAGAACACCATGTTTGTGTGAGAACTAGGAATTTAAAAAAATAGCAAAATAAATTTCCAGGGTCCTTTTTGACCCCACAACAACAATAAAGGGAAATAAGAGAAATAAAGAGAAATAAGGAGATGGCTCATGGAGGCAGCAAGTTCAGAAAAGTGTTTCCTTAAGGCAAGAGCTCCTTCTGCATGCTTACGGATGGGGCAGAAATAAGCAGTGAAGAGAAATGTAAGACGCTTGAAAGGGAAAGCCTTGGGATGACAATTCCCTTGAGAATCAAGAGTCACAGAGTGGGGAAAACCATGAGAGAGAAAGCCCCCTCTCCCTCTGAGTTCTAAGGAATGGGTTAAACATTGGCAGAGAGGACAGCTACACAGAAATAATGAGGATGGTAGGAAAAAAAGGCCCTGATAATAATGAACATGGTAGATAACAAGCCCCTATGGTGGTTTTTGTTGTAAAAGAAATCATTGATTCTTTCTGTGGATTGGACATGATGTTATGTACTCTTTTCAAAATATATACTGCAAGACCTGTGTTTTTCAGCATTGTGTGATGTTTAAAAATCAGGAAACATGCTAAAAATGGAAGAAAACTATATTAAAGCTTATCTGACTACTTTTGATAAGTTTATGGAAAAGAATGAAAGTTATTGGATCTACCATGGAAAAGAGAATGAAGATGGCACAAATTCCTTTCTAGGAAGCCACAGAGTTGCCATACTTAATCTAGTCTAGAGACAAAATTCTCAGGTTTTTAAGAGAACTGGCATCCTTTCGACTTTAGAGCTCTAGAACAAATTAAGTTTCAACTGACTGCCTATTTAAATTAGTTGCAAACATTGAATTCACACTTCCATAAAGTCTAACTCATCTCCACCAATTCACAAAAACTGCCAGCATAGCATTTACCATGTGTACTCTCCCAAATATTTAGAGAAGTTTAGAAGAGTGGTTGTAACCACAGGCCTTGGAGCCACATTGCCTCTTCAAGAACATGCAGTTTGGATACATATTGATCATGGAACATTGGCTATGCCTGTCTGTGCCTCAGTCTTCTTATCTCTAAAATGGGAAAGAATACAAATAAATGAGTGAATAAAAGTATATAATACCTAGAACTGCCCAGCACACTGAGAGAACTCTGTAAGAATGCAGAAAGATTATTTGCTATATATTTTAAAATTTTTGTTCCTTAACAGTCCCAGGGACAAGTAGTATAGTAACATTTACCCACCCTCCTAAAAGGTTTGCCTGGCAAACATTGGAAAAGCAGGCAATTTCTGTGGCAATTTTGTTTTCCAGTCATTGTTTTTCCTTGTATCCTGGATGGCAAACATTTGTCACGAAGAGTAGCCTTATTGATTATGCTTATAAATATTTCCGGAAAGTTCTTTAGTGAGTCAGTATTTGAGTTCTTCAGCTCCCCTAGATGCTGATGTTCTCCAGTCAATTTCCAATGGAACATCAGTTGATCATTTCTTCCTTTCCCAGTAACATCTGCCATTGATGACTTTACACAACTGCTTTTAAGTATTTATCAACAGAGTAAGCATCCCTGTGCTAAATAAAATATATGCATATTTCTTGGGCCTGTGGGTCATTTATCCACGTACATGACGAGTTTCTACCTTCCACTTGTTTCTCATCATTTCTGATTATGGTGACCTACTACTAGTCAGCTTAGGGGGATATGAATGACCTGTATTAGTTGGGGCCTTTATTGTTATGTTTGTTTATTCCCAGGAGAGTCCTGTCAAAGAGAAAGAGTGGCTGTAATAATAATAAAAATAGAAGTCAGTTTTTATTTCCAGAAGGAATAAAGCAGGCCCATTATCGTCTGTAGCACTGGCTTCCTGTGTGGACCCTTCTGACCACCCCCCCATAGTAACAAAGGCAGTGGGCCTTAGCTCAGGCAGTCCCTGTAGTCTCCCCAGCCTTCACCAGTGGCCACAGACAGCTTCATCTTGACCTGAGTATGGAGACTTGAATAGTCTGCCTGCTTTCACTTTGCTGCTCTGTAGGCTGAAGTTCTACTTGTTTCAAGGCCATCAACGTTTCAGTCTCAATGGTCTTTTAAAACTGATCTTGAGCAGGGCATGACGGTGCACACCTGTAATCCCAATGATTGGGGCGGTGGAGGCAGGAGGATTGCAAGTTGGAGGCCAGAGGCACCCTGTGTAATTTAGTGTGATATTGTCTCAAGGTTAAAAAAAAAAATTAAAGGAGGCTGGAGGTATAGCTTAGTGGTGGAGCACTTGCAAATTATGCACAAGGCCCCGGGTTCAACTGTCCAGTATGGGGTGGGGGGGACTGATCTTGAGAATAGTTTTTGTTTCTTTTTGTTTCCTTTTTTTAATGTTGCTCACAATTTTGAGCAATGTCGAGATGTACCATCCAATGGCAGCCAGAACTGGCCACCTGTTTTTCTATAAAGTTTTACAGAAACACTACCCTATTCTTTAATTTACAGGTTGGCTGTGCTAGCTCTCAGCTCCAAGGGTTGACTTAAGTAAGTACAACAGGGACCAAAGACCACATTTACCCCCAAGGAAAGCTGAATCATTTACTATCTAGCCACTTGAGAAAAAAATGTGCAATCCCAGGTTCAGATGTTGTTTTCTTACAGCTTATAGAGACTCTTTTTATAGGTATGATGTGTAAGTTCTTATAGTAGTCAGGGTGCTATGATGAATGCAGAAGTCTCATTAGTTATTTTAGTAGAGAAATTTAATTTAAAAATTGGTTGCACAGATAAAAAAGCAAAGAAAAATTCTGAAGTAACTCAAAGTATCTGCAGGAAGGAGCTATGCCTAGGGCTTGGGAATAAGGAGGAAGAAGAGGAGCATAGATGGTCTGGGCTCATAGCTCTGAGGGGTGTAATGCACCCAGCTGCTTCTGGTTCCACTGAGAGGCAAGCTAAAGCAGGTAAAATGGGTATGACTAAGGCAGCTGGAGGCTGGGCAGGTGCTGCGTGGCACAAGCTGGCAGGATCTGCAAAGAAAAGGAGGGAGTCCTTTCTCCTCTCCTACTGGTGTAGGATCTTTCCCTGCTCTTCCCTATTGGCAGAATCTGACAGGAAACCTGCCGATGCAGGGGTCTTGGAAATACAGCTGTAAATCTCCTTTTGAGCATTACTGAGCAAAAGAAGGGTTTATTTGGAGCTGAAAGATAGTACATAAATGACTAGCACAGGCTTAGAGAAGTGAGCTAACTTAAGGGAGGCCAGTGGCAGGCTGACCTGAAGCTCGGGTCCCCACTCTTTCCACAACCATCTGACCATGCTTTTCCTATGCAGCAGCCACTTGGAGCTCTCATGTTGGTGCTTGGACCTGTTCATGTTTTTATGTTGTCTTACTTTTATCATTCAACAACTATTTACTGAGACCCATTGCCAGGCTACAGTGTTATGATAGTAAATAAAAAGGAATAAAGAGAAACCAATGCCCTCATTGGCACTTACATGCAATCAAGGGAGGCAGATAGCAAACAAGAGGATAAATAAAATATATAATATGTTAGATGGTGTTATTGCTAAGGGAGAAAAACACAAGAAAGGTCAGTAGAATAAGCCATGGGAGAGGGAGCTGCAGTACAAGCCCACAGAGAGAATACAGCAGTTACATAAGACCTGAAGGAGGTGAGGAAGCAAGCATTGGGCATTTGTGGTGGAGAAGAACATTTAAGCAGAAAGCATGTTGTTGTTGTTGTTGTTGTTGTTGTTTGTGGTTCTGTACTGTTGAATCAGGTTGACCTCACAAGGGATCCTATGTAGAACAGAATGAAACACTCCCTGACAGTGTGCCATGCCCAGCACTATGTCAGTGCTTCCCTGCTATTCATAGGGTTTTCAATGATGGATTATTTCAGGATTGTTTTGGGAGTGGGCTGCCAGGTCCTTCTCCTGTTTTTATAGTGCTAAGGATTGAACCCAGGGCCTCAGAGCAAGTGCTCTACCAATTGAGCTAAACCAAATGCAAAGTCCTTAAGGCAGGAGTAGACTGAGGTGCAACTCAGAGGCCAGTGTGGTGAGTGAAATGCTAAGAGAGGTGAGGCCAGGACCATGCCTGACTACTCCAATTAAGTTGTTTCCTTTTTTCCAGACTCTTGCTACTCTGGGAAACATGCATTTTACCATCCAATTGGAATTTGGGGTAGACATTTGAAATACAATGATGACACTCCTAATAAAAGTTTAAAATCTAACTCTCTGATCCTAAGGCAGATGTTTAGAGTACACAGTTCAAATATTCTACAGGCTCCAGCTAAATGACAATGCATTTAACAGATACTAGTTGATGCACCTGGGATGTTTCTTTTCTTGAGAAAATAAATCTGCTGATTGTGATTATCTTGTAATGACTCTTGTGTAATATCAGAACCATCACTCTTCACAAATCCTGTAATTCCATTACATCCAAGGTTTCTTTTCATTCTGTAAATTGCTGTCTTGCATTATGGATGCTATGGATGGCTTTGGGCATGTTGGAGGGAGGAAGTCATGTTCATTAACACTCAGCAAATAATTAGATTGCATGTATCCTAGATCCTTTCTCAATGTAATGGTCTCATACTGTCTTGTTAGGATCATCTGTGATTATGAATATGTTGTTGTTAGGTGCCATGGAGTCGGTATTCAACTCATAGCGAACCTACGTACAACAGGCGAATCACTGTTGTCAGTGCTTCTCTGCTATCCATAGGTTTTAAATGTTGGATTGTTTTTTGGGAGTGGGTTGCCGCATCCTTCTCCCAAGCCTACAGTATCTGGCATTCTCAGGTGGTCTCCCATCCAAGTACTAACTAGGCTAGACCCAGCTTAGCTTCTGAGATCTGATGGAATCTGATGCCACAGTGCTAGGGCTACAGGCTTGATTATGAGTATAGTGGAACTTAGTTAACAATTATCTTATTGCTTTTTTTTTAATGCGGTTCTGGAGATGGAACTCAGACCTCACATATTCACACATAACTAGGTAAGGGCCTGACCACCAATCTACACACCCAGCCCATTATATTTAATGCTATTATTTTCATTTTGTTTATCTTAGTCCATCTGTGCTGCTATAAGAAAATACCACACCCTGGGTAATTAATAAACAATATAAGTTCATTATCTTACACTTTTAGGGGTGGAAAATCACCAAGACCCTAGCATTCAGTATTGGGTAAGGGTCTTCAGGCTGCAAGCTTAATGGCAGAAAAGCAAGAAAGGCAGACCTGTTAGTTCACTCCAGTTCTTTTATAAGACACTAATCCATCTGCAAAGGCAGAGCTCTCATTATTTAGCCACTTCCCAAGGGGCCCACATCTTAATTCCACCACATCAGGGATTAAATTTTAACACATGAAATTTGAGGGATATTCAGACCATAACATTCCACCACTGGACCCTCAAATTCATTTCCTTCTCACATGCAAGATACATTCATTCCATCCCAACAGCCCCCAAAGACTTAACTCATTCTAGCATGAATTCAAAAGTCTAAGGTCAAAGATCAAGGTGTGAGCAGATTAGCCACTGAGGACATCTTCTCGCAGTAGCATTTTTACATGGTAGAAAGTAGAGGGACAAAAAGACCTAAGCTAGTTCCCCCTGACCTGTTTATAGGGCAGTAACTCATTCATGAGGATGGAGCCCTCATAACTTAGTTACTTCTCCAAGAGGGCACACCTCTTAAAACCAGCACAATGGGGATTAAGTTTCAACATGACTTTCATTATCATTGAAACGACAGCAAGTATTCAGTAATTATCTCAAGGCCCCAAGGTAATAAGTAGACCTGTGCTCAAATCCAGGTCCTCTAATTTCAAAGCCACCAGCTGCTCAACCTCATATGGTACTTTAGAATCAATGCAGATGGGTGGTAGCCTGCATTTGCTGCTGGATAATCCAACCATAGGATCTTAGAAGCCTTTCATTCAATTCCTTCTTTTGACTTATGATTTTTCTTCCTTTGTCCTAATGTCAAGCCTGCCATTTTGCTAGAGTAACCTATTTTATTTTTTTATATCCATCATAGATAACAGCAGCAATGTAGAATGTTAACCAATTACCACATGGAACACAGAAACTCTATAACCAGTTATCTCTTTTGCCTGTTTTTAAAAACTTTATGCATGCATGAGCTGTAAAGCGCACATTTCTTTTTAGATGTATTTCATTAGCCATCTATTTGCCAAAGCAGTTTATCTTTGTGAAGTAGAAATATTATAAGCCCAAGCTTAAGACAGAAAAAATTTATGGCGAATGGGCATAAAACTATTTAAAATACAATTGGTCAAAGCAAGACTATTCCGTGGAATTGAGGTATGCTCTTATTTGAATCTTATCATTCTGTCATTAATTTTACTCAGAAGTGATATTTGATCCTGAAGGAATCATTCATTATGATACCATAACCCTTTGATGAGAATCTATTATTAGGTTGATCCTTTTTACATGCTATTTATTCTACCTTTTATGGCTGATAAAAATGGCATTTTCATATGGTTCAACCTGATAGCTGCTCTAGCTAAAGAAGTAAAGCAGAATGTAGCTAACCTTTGTTAAAAATTATTTCTAAATGAAAGAATATCTGAATCTAAGAGTTTCTGTATGAGCTGATGGGTAACATATGATTAAATGCTTTCCTTGGCTAGCACAATGCTTTGAAATGATAAGTCAAATGAACGACATGTCCCAGGCCTCACCAGGAAAACCTCATGAGCAGCCAAGGCCCTTCATCTGTTGCTGCAGCAGGGCCCTTTTGGAGCAAGGAGACAAGGAAGGAGACACGAGCATGTCCTATACAAGTTTGACAGAATAGGTTGTAACTTGGCAGCAAGCTATGAAATTGCTAAAGGTCAAAACCTGGACTTGGCACTCACATCTCACAGAACTCGCTTATCTAGATGTTTCCAAACTGTCTTCCAATGTGCCCTGCTTATCAAATGGCAAGGCAAAAAAACAGGGAACATTTGTTGCTCTACTTGCTCCAATTTAGCCAGGCTGCTCTGGAACTAGGTAGCTAATACATAGAAACTGAGTTACAGGGTTGTCATAAAGCAGCTGAATGAATCTAATACAAGGCAAGGTAGGAATAGGCCTTCAGGGGATGTCTTAGGCCATAGCAACATTGAGTCATTTACCTTGGCACCTGGAATATTAGCAGATGAGTCCATAGGTAAATCATGAGCAGAAGGGATGAGGTGGAGATGCTGAGTTTAGAGAAGCTATGGGCTGATGAAATAAATAATGAACCCAGAAATGCCTAAGGAGGGCAGCGAGGCAAGTGCTCACTGAAGAAGGCATCATGAATGAAAGAGCAGCCCAATGGACACCAGAAAATATCAAGGATATTTTGCCTCAGTTGTTTTAGCATTCCAGATAGGTCTTGCCCTGAAAAATCCTGTGCAGATATATTTACATAAGATACCATTTAAATGAGATAGGACTGTGTGCACCTTATTATAGGCATTCAATGTATTTTCTTCTTACAAAATCAGGAGCCAGTCATAGATGTTCTATGTTGATATGTCTGTTTTATAAGTGAGATAGTACTGTGTGTTACCTATTACAGATTGTCAATGAATTCCCTTCTTACAAAATCAAGAGCCAGTGATAGATATTCTGTGTTGATATGCCTGTTTTATTATATACTCATATATGTATGCATGTATACATATACACATTGTTCTATCTCTTTTCTATAGGTGCACATAGATATCTGCATCAGAAGACAGCAATAGGAGTATGAAAGTCTATAACTATTTAAACTTCAATTTATAGTAACTTGGAGATGTGTTTTATGTCCACTTTAGACTAATAGCTCTTAATATGAGGGCATATGTCCTCAACAGTATTTGCCAAATGGTACTTGTTTTATAACTATTTGTTGTATGAAAGGATGTCTGAAGGATACTAACAAATGAGGCATTTACTGAATAAATCCAGATGTGTGGTTACTATCACCTGTATGAGTTTCAAATAACATTTTCTATAGTACATGGCTTTACTTCTTGCTTGAACTTTGGCAAATCCAAGGGTTGATTTTACTCACTTGCTAAATTTCTTCTAATAAACAGAAATATACTGATTTTCAGGGTGACATGCAAGATTGAACTGAAAAACAAGTAGGTTTTTTAAAAAACTTCTTCAACCTGTTTGACAAACTAGGTTTAAATAGAATCATTGAAGTAATATAAAGGGAAATCTAGCAAGTTTACCTATTGAAAGACAAAGTTTCATAAGCAGACATAAAACTATTATCAGATTAGGTCTTAAGGAAGAAGACCTTAAGAACATCTTTTGAAAGAACATCTCCTGTAAGAGAATTACCTTCCTACAGGCTGTGGAACATGAACAAGAGAAAGTGCTGCTGGAGAACAGCAGTTATAGGAATGCGATGCTGTGGCTGATTGTGTTGGATGTTTGCCCAAATGTGGAAGAGCTGAGGATTTGGGAAAAGACATTAATCTCTGTGTCGTCAATGGCCAGGCTCTGGGATCAGGGAAGAGGAATCACATCAGCTTGTTTACACTTGTGTGATAAAATCCTATATCAAGAAACAAAAAGGTTTTCTGTATCTGTCTACTAGGGCATTAAACTATGCTAGCCATAGAAGGTTGTTGCAAAACAAATAAATAATTAATAAATAAATAAAATAAGACCCTGTTTTCAAATATGCGTAACTTAGCTGAGATCACACAAGTGAGCCTGGTAAAACAGTGATCAACACAAGTCATTAAATGACAAGAGCCAAAAGAGTGTGAGAGCAGAGGAGGCAGAATTAATATGAGGTGGGAGTCGTGGGGCGGCTGGTGGTGACTGCCAAGGAGTTGAAAAGATTGCAGGGAAGTGGTTGGGGACAAGGCACACAGGTGGGCAAGTCCTAAAGGATCTCCTGGAAGCCACAGGCAGATCACATGACAGGGTGAGAGTTCCTGCAGGGAGTAGTTGTAAGCATGGGAATAGGGGCCCCTGCCAGGCTGTGGAGGGACCAGGGCCAGTCCAAGGCCTTTAACTCTTCCATAGGCCATGGAGAACACAGAAAGCTGTCGAGGACAAGATCACAACAGTGGTGCTTCAGAGGAGGGATAGAAATGGAGAACCTGAGATCAGAGAGACCTGTCAGGGAGACCATGAAGAAGTTTTTTAAAATCTATTTGATTTTTAATCCAATTCTTAGGAAGAATCAGTGGGGTCATTTAGATAGAAATGAGAAAAGAGAAGGGGGTGTCAAAAATGATTTCAGAATTTGAATTTGGTCCCCTAGGAGCAGAAAATAGAACCACATAGATTCCACTGCGTTCAAGGAAGAGCATGACGAAACCAAGATCCCAACATCATCTTGTCTTAAATGTCTCTGGGGAATAAAGAGGCTTGCCATGGCCCCCAAGGCCTCAGCAAAGGGTGATCCATCCCTGCACTGTCCTCTGCAGTAGTCATTGACCACATGGCTATTGACTTGAAATGTGCCCATTTAAATTGAAACACACTGTAAGTGAAAACTGCATGGCAGATTTCAAAGAATTAGCATGAAAGAAGATCATGAAAATCTCATTATTAGTCTGTAAACATGGCTTACACCTTGAAATGACAATATTCTATGTATATTGGGCTAAATAAAATGTGCTACAGTAATGAACTTACCTTAATATTTTTCACATATGGCTCCTAGGAAATGTTCTCACATTATATTTCTACTGACATTGCTGGTGTAGACATTCAGTGTAACTCACTAAGACACCACAGTGAACATACTCATGCATGCTCTATAGATAAATGCATTTTTACTTCATTTAGCCAATCTGAAATCTTTCAAAATATGTCTTGCATTTTGTGAGTGGATTTCTAGGTTTTGTGATCAAATATATCCTAAAGATCTATTTGTTTATTTTATCCCAAACTTAGGTTATTCTCTCTCTCTGAACATTTGCTTTTCTCTGTTCAACCAACAGATGATGCTGCAGCTGACAGCCGCAGAACTTACTCTCTAAATGATTACTTAAAAAGTACCTTTCGAATAAAGTCCTACTCCTTGCGATGGACTACAGGTAAGGATTTTCGTTTTTTTGGGAGGATGCAGAATTTTATGTCTGTATTCATTCTAGTTAGATCATGTTAGGTTGGGTTGTGGGGTGCTTTTATAGCACTGAGAAGATATAATTCTTACTTTTGGGGGGAGGGGATCCCGTGCCTGATAAGCAAGCACTCTACTACTCATCCTGTTTTTTTATATATTTTTTTGAAACAGGGTTTCACTAAGTTGCACATGCTGTCTTTGACCTTGAGTTCCCAAACCTCCTACCTTAATCTCTCAAGTCTCTAGGATTGCAGGTGTATGCCAACATGCTGGGCTTGATTCTTACTTTTTAAAACTCTAAGGGGAGTGTTTCTTTCCTTCTACTTAGGGCTGCAAAAGGAAAGAAGATGGAAAGAAACCAAAGTATTTCTTTGTCATGTACTATAAAATGTTAAATGTGAACTGAAAACTTGACACTGTTGGTGGCTGAATTAATGAGTACTAGAGTAAAGCTCATCACTCAGGTTTTTTCAACCTGTTATTGTTGCTGTTAGGTGCCATCAAGTCAGGTCTGACATGTAGTGACCCTAAGTACAACATAATGGAACATGACCCAACAAGGTGCCATGCACACAATCTTTTTATGTTTGAGCCTATTTTTGCAGCCACTATGTTTTTTCTAATTTTGAATCATGCCACATCAGCAAAATGTCCCAGGGGCTTTACTCTATTTTCATCATTAAGGTTGACTCTACTTTAAGGAGGGAACTCTTCTCCAGCTGTTTCTTAAATGCCTTCCAGCAGGGGGAATTCATTTTGCACCACAATATTTGACAGTGCTTCTCTATTGCTCATAGGGTTTCCAATGGCTAATTGTTTTGGGATTGGGTTGCCAGGTCCTTCTCCCTAGTCTGTTTTAGTCTGGAAGCTCAGCTGAAATGTGTCCACCAAGGGTGGCCCTGCTAATATCTGAAATACTGGTGGCATAGCTTTCAGCATCATAACACCACACAAGCACCCCCAGCACAACAAGCTGATTATTTCATCCTTGTGGGAACTTAAATTTTGGGTCATACCTCATAATTTTAACTTACAGAAGTGTTTAATAGCAACTTGAAATACTGATCAGATCATTCTTTTTCCTCTTTAGATCGTGAATACCTGTACAAACAAGAAAATAATATCTTGCTATTTGATGCTGAATATGGAAACAGCTCCATTTTCTTGGAGAACAGTACATTTGTATGTTTAATCACATAATGAATTCATGCATGAAATCCTGGGGATTGTTTTCATTACCTTTCAAATCATGAATACTATCATTTCTCATCCTGTTGGACTCTCTGCAGCATATGGCGCAGTGGATCTTTTTCTCCTTCTTGAAATGCTCCCTGCCTTGGCTCCTCTTTCGTCTCCTTTGACGATTCCTCCTCCTCTGCCTGTATTTTTAAATGTAAGTGCTCCTTGGGGCTCTGTCTTCACTTGCTAGTCTCTTTCCTCACCTCGTGTGCTCCCCTAGGGTGAATTACATGCACTTCCACCGTATATGTGCTCTCCTTTCTGGCCTCGATTCTCTTGCATGCATTGAACACTAACCGCCTCCCAAGATCCAGACTTCAATTTTCAAATAGCCTGCTGGCTCCTGTGCCGATGGCCTGCAGGCATTTGAAATTCACTTTCCCAAGCTAAACTACTTATTTCCCCTTTACTGTCCTAGCAAGCTCAAAGCATCTTGTTCCTCTTGCCAAGTTCCCAGTCTTGGTAAATAGTCACTTAATTCTCCCTGTGGCCGAAGCCAGAAACCTCAGACACATCCCTGACTTCCTGTGTCCTCTATAATTAGCTACTCATCAAACCATATCGATCTCCTCTCTGCAAGTCAAGACTCTCATAGATTGCCATTTCCACTGGGTGGTCCTGGTTCAAACCTTCACTTAATGTGTGGTGGTGAGTGATCTCACCTGTGTCTCTGTCTCTATTCTGGAGACTAGTTCTCTGCACTGCCCAAATCCAGGCTAATACAATCCCCAAACCCATGCTTCCTTCTCATTTCAGCCACTATGCCAACAGAATATCTCTGTAAAAAATGTAGACAAGACACTATCACTTCCATATACAAAAAGTAGGTCATAGTTCCACCTCTTGTTTCGGTCTCTACTGTTTTCTAATTTGGTGTCTTTCCACCTTCCACTGTGTCAGCATGCACCATATTGTGTTGAGGTTACACACAACCCTTAGACACCCCCAAAATGTATGTCTTTCCCACAGCTGGGTGTTTGCTCACACTGCTCTTCCTGTTGAGAGCTCTCTCTCTGTTCCTGATCCCCATCTTTCCTCTATTAGAATTAACCTTTCCCTCCTGGCTTTCTAACATGGGTCACTGCTCACCTCACATCATCATTGTTTGAGTGGGTGACTGCCAGCTCTCCAAGACTGGGCTTTCTCAGGGAACAAGACGTGTGTCTAGAACTATACCTTCTAAGTAGTAATTGCTCAATGATGGCAGCTAAACTGTTCAGTTTTTCTTTCTTCTACTTAATTCGCAGGAAGGATTTGGATATTCAATAACTGATTATTCAGTATCTCCGGATGGACTGTTCATTCTCTTAGAATACAACTATATGAAGGTAAATGAAATACTTTCTTACTGTGACATTTACAAAATCCTATGAATGTTATTTTATAACTGATTTCAAGTGTAACAAGTATTTATTATTGGTACCTAGGTAAATAAAATTGACACTAAAAGCATTAATTCAGCATCACAAATTGGTTCTTATTTGTAAAAGAGAAATCCAACAAATGTTTTAAAAGAAATTTATTTTAGTGCCTTCATATTCTAAAAAGCACTATTAATATTATATTATAGATACTAATAACAACAATATATAATAGGAAGTTATATAATCTTAAAGTAAGGTTACATGTTTGACTTGTACATCTAGTGATATCCCTTATTTCCTTTGTCTCATATTTATATACAGTAAGATCTTCAGTAAGTTTTTGCTTTAAAAAGTTAAACCACCCATCCTTCAGAAGAGACTCTGCAAGATACTCAGGAAGTTGCCTTAGGTCCCACCATAATCAAACAATTCTAAGGACAGGAGCTTCGGCTCCAGTCACCAAGGTCCTCCTGAGAGCACTCAGCCTCCTCCAGTACCTAACATAGAATTTTCACACATTCAAGAGGATTGCCCTGAACCACACCTCCTCTTCATGCTTAGGATGCATGCAAATGACTGGTATCTTTACCTGCAGTTTTTTTGGTTATTCATGGATTGACAGCAGTTGTGAATTATAGGAAACTGGAAGTATAGGAAACTGTAAGACATGTAAGAAGGATTGAAAACATGCAGAGATGATACTCTCTGTTGAAAACAAAATGCGAAGGTGAGGATTGCTACCTTTGCCTTTATTTCCTGGAATAAATAATATTGACTGGCCTTATCTCACACACCAACGCTGCTGTACTCAGGCCAAGCAAAGCATTCCTTCTTCCATTTACCATCTCAGGATGATGACTATCAATCATAATATTTACCCTGGATCCACTGTGCAGGGCTCCATTTCCTGCACATGAAGATTCTGACTAGGTACTGCTAAACCCATCAACAATAAGCAAATCAGAATCTGATGCCAACTTTAACACATTTATTCTCAACTAATGGATTCATTTGTGTAATTCAGTGCTCTTATTGCTATCCATAAAATAAATTCACTTGAGGAAATTTTAAAAATCCCCAGTGCCCAGGTTCAATCCTTAGACCAATAAATTGAAATCTGTGGAGTAAAGATGGCATCTGAACTTTTTTAATGCTGTAGATTATTTGAATGTGAAACCGGAATTGAGAACCATTGAACAATAGTTGTGCATGTTAAAGGCTAACATATGAAGGTAAGACAGGAGCAGAAAGTGAATACCAGCTCAATATACTGTTTCATCTGGTTTTACAAATGCCATTTGATGCTTACTACCAGCTATAGTTCACTGGCAGATGTTAGTTAAACCGCCATCATTAGTGATTTGTGTTTGTATTTGTGTTTGTGTCACTGGCTTTTTACCTGTATATTTAACTGATTTCACTCTATTCTCTTCCCTGGACCATCTGTGTTTCAGACAATATCCAAAGTGCTCCTTTTAAAACCTAAATTAAACTACAAACTACACCTATTCTTAAACTCTCGAGTGGCTTCCCATCACACTCAGAATGAAACAACAAAGCTAGCCATTGCATCTACAGGACTTGTGTTACTGCACCCCAGTGTGCCCATCCAAAGCCACCTCTACAACCCTGTCCTGGCTCACCAGGTTGGCCAGTGTTTATCTTCCCTACTTCACCTTAGAGTCACTTGGGGAGGTTTTAGCAAACATAGATACCTGTGGCCTTACTCCGAAGTAACCAATTCAGCATAGCTATAGGTGGTACCCAGATAAGGTTCAAATTTCAGAGCCCCCAGGTAAGTCAGTGATCTAAAGGGAGACCTTCAAAGGCACAGCTCTTTCTTTTTCTCAAGCCCCACTCTTATCCCCATCTGGAGGCCAGAGCACTTACTACTGCTTCCCCCAGAGCCTTCTTCTCCAGAGTCATCTGGCTTTCCCTCTTTATTCATTCAGATTCAGGCTGTCTTGCATCACCTTTTCTAACAGTATTTACTACTACTCTGGCCCACCTCACTGCATGGTCTCTTATCACATTTGCGTATTTCAGTTTCTTTATAACATTCTGTTATTTCTTTGCTTATTTATTGCCTTGCATATTTAGTGTCCATTCCCCCATATTTTAGTCACTGCTATACTTCCAGCACCTAAGGCAGGCCACATGGCAGATGCTTTACAAATACTTATTGAATGAGTACATATTTTATCACAAAGCACTAAATTATAAGCTCGTTGGAAGTAGAGAACTATATCCTCTCTTTCTCTTTTACTTCCAAGAATATCCAATAGAATTTTCTGAACAGCATAAATGTCTTGATTAACCAACTCTCAATAAACATCCAAAAGAAAGAAAAGGCTGATTCTATTACATTTTCTTGGAGGTCCAATTCCCAGTGTTTTTACATCCTACTTCCTGGCATCTCCATGAGTTAGTGCATCCAGAATAATCAAATATTGCTTGTAAGTTGTGACTATGACTAATTAAGTGAGTGGGTAAATAAATAAATAAACAAATGAGCTAGTAAGTATCAACTTTCTGGTATGAAGTGCTCGCCTAGCATCTCTGCTCATTGCCTTACATGCTGGAGGTAATAATAAGAGTTCTGTCATATATCACATGTAGATAATGTCCCAGAACCTTGCTGAGAATTTCACATGCATTTTCATGCACCTGAGATTATTGCTGTCATTATCTTCATTGTCCTAAAAAGGAGACTGAAGTTTAGAAACAAACTTGCCCAATACTACACAGTAGAGACTTGAATTTAGGTTAGAAGTCTCCAAAGCTTGTGCTCTTAAACATGATCTTTCTTACCTTTGCATTTTAACTTCTCTCCAATACACACCTTTTTTGCCTATTCTCTGTGTGGCAGTCCTCTACGAGGAAATTCAGACCAACAATTACCTTTTCCATAAGGTTTTCTCCCCCCTCAAGGCTAATTTATTTTTGCTGCCACTCCTCGCCCACCTCCATTACATCTTTTATTATATCCTATGGTGATTCCTTTATTGTTGTTTTCTTGCCCATATACCCTATCAAGTGGGAGCTCTTCAAAGGGATTAATTTATGGCAGATGATAGCTGCCAGTGTTTACAGACTAAGTAGATTGATGACTCTGTTTCAAAAGATGAAGTAAACATGCTAAATACCTTGGGTTTCCTTTTACAACTCATGAGAGTTTTTTCATCCTGGAATGATCTCAGCCCTCTTTAATATTTCTAGCCTATACCACACCTTTTGACTTTGGCAAGTATTTTGCTCAGCATTGCCCAGAAACAAGAATAGGGTGGGTCAAATTAATAATCCATGATTCAAGAAAGGAATGTATGACTTACAAGAAGTAAGACCTTAATAAATACTTGTTGAAATATTTGTTGTTGAGAGCTTAAAAGGGCAAGAAATGATAAATAGTTAAGTTTAGGAACCCTGACTTAGTGTCTTACCTCTGCTCTCTATCTACACTGACATAACTTAAATTTTTATTGGGGTTGGTTTATTTCTTAAATAACTTCTATATGGCTTACACTAGACTCTAGGGATCTAATGATAAATAAGATGCAGTTTCCTGCCTGTAAAAGTAATGTCGTTGTTCTTATGTGCTGTCAAGTCAGGTCTGACTCATAGAAACCCTGTGTACAACAGAACAAGACATTCCCTGACACTGTGCCATGCCCAGCACTATGCCTGTGCTTCTCTGCTATTCATAGGGTTTTCAATGGCTGAGTGTTTTGGGAGTGGGTTGCCAGGTATTTCTCCCAAACCTATAGCACCTGGTATTCCCATCCAAGTACTAACCAGTCCCCACCCTGCTTAGCTTCTGAGATCTGATGGAATTGAATGCCAGAGGGCTATGGCTGCAGGAATAAAAGTATGGCAGAGAAGACAAATATAATAACAAAGAATTTCTTTCAAAATATCTTTACTTTAGCAAGACACAGTGTGGATAATTCCAGCTAGTTGTGAGGCAAGGAGGACCACAAGTTGGAGACCAGAGGCAGCAGGTGCAACATAACAAGAGTCTGTCTCCAAAAAATAAATAAAACAAAATATCTTTAATTTTTGTATGCATCCATGTATAGATGTAATTTTTCATAAATTCAAAAATGTGATCATTTGCATACATTTTATCTTCAGTCTTTCTCCCTCATTTTTTTGCTTGGCTTCATAGAGTCTAATGTATATCTTCTCATATTTAGTATTTTTCTCCTTGTTCATATAATGCCATGAAAATGTACAGGGGTTCTTTTTAGTTACTGCTTATTCTATAAAAATGGAATCTTATTTTCATACTTTTCTGTAAATTGCATTTCTTAATGATATCATGTAGAACTCCTTCCAAGTCATAGCGCTAATTCATTTTTTTAAAAAAATAATAGAATTTATATTTTAGAGCAGCTTTAAGTTTACTGAAAATAAGCAGAAAGTTTCTATATACTCCACCATTCACGCTCCCCTAGTTTCCTTTACTACTAACATCTTGCATTCAGTATGGAACATTTGTTACAACAGATTAGCCAATATAGATACATTATTATTAACTCAAGTCCATAGTTTATCTTAGGATATACTCTGTGGATTTTGGCAAATTTATGGCATCTTTCCACCAGCATAATGTCATCTAGAGTAGTGTCATTGTGCTAAAAGTTCTCTGTGTGTCACTTATTCATCATTCTCTTACCCCACTCAACCACTGATCTTCTTACTATCTCCATTGCTTTGCCTCTTCAAAAAGTTATAAAATATGGATCTGGCCTATTTCACTTTGCAATCTGTACTTAAGGCTCTTCCATGCCATTTTTGTGGCTTGATAGCTAGTTTCTTTTTATCACTGTTCTATGGATCTACTACAGTCTATTTAACCACTCACCTATTACTGAAGGACATCTTAGTTGCTTCTATGTTCTGATAATTATGAATAAAGCTGCTATGAACATTTGTGTGTAGGTTTTTGTAGGGACTTAAGTGTTTAACTTATTTGGATAAATAACAAATAGTTTGCTAGTAAAGTTATTTAGGCTTGGCATTTTTAAAAGGTTTTAATTTATGGATTCCATGTATTTACTAACTGTAAGACTATTCAGACTTTCTTATCTCACTTTTGATAAGTTGTTTTTCATGAATTTTTAAATTTTTTTCTACTTTTTATATTTATTAGACAATATTCATAATGACCTATCATAATCTTTTAATGACTGTAGAATCTGTTGTGATGTCCCATTTTTCATTTTCCTGCCAATTTTACTATGTTGGTAATTTCACTAGTCTGCTTATAGAAGTAATTTTTTACTCTGATGATTTTTCTTTATTCTGTGCTATTTCATTACTTAACTTTATTTCTTCTAGTTACTTTGGATTTAGTTTGACTTTTCATTTTCATGCTATAGAAATGGTTGTTTTCAAAAAATTATGATATATGTATTTTAATTTTAATATACATCAGCCCGGTGCAGTGGCACATGCCTGTAATCTTAGTGACTTGGGAAGTGGAGACAGGAAAATTGCAGGTTCAAGGCCAGAGGCAGCCTGCATAACTTAGTGAAACCTTGTCTCAATTTAAAAAATAAAAAATGGGCTGGGAATGCAGCTCAGTGGCAGAATGCTTACAAAATATGTGCAATGCCCTGTGTTCAGTCCCCAGTATCACATACACACAAAAATTATATACATATATATGTTGTTGTTGTACATATATACATATATGTATATATATATATATATATATATAGAGAGAGAGAGAGAGAGAGAGAGAGAGAGAGCCATGTAGCTTTCAAAGATCTGCAACGATTGACATTTTCATCATCAATGTATAAAAGTAAACATTTCTCCACATCACCACCACCAATAAAGTCATAAATCTTTTGAATATTTTGCAAGTAAGATGGATAAATAGTGAAAATTTACATTTTCTTAGACATGCAAACTTAACATGCTATGCCAAATGCCAGGAATAATGTTACATAACATAAGTAGGACACTGGCCCACTGTGGTCCTGGAAGACTCCTTGAAGTTGTTTTTGTTCGGGTCCAACTTATAGTGACCCACGTACAACAGAACAAGACACTCCCCAACACTGTGCCATGCCCAGCACTATTGTCAGTACATCTTTGATATTCATAAGGTTTTCAATGACTGATTGTTTGGGAATTATTTTGGGAGTGGGTTACCAGGTCCTTCTCCCATTTTTGTGGTGCTGGGGATCAAACTCAGGGCTTCAGAGGGTGCAAAGCAGCACTCTACCAACTGAGCTAAACCCTCGCCCCATTTCTTAAAGTAGGTGATGCCAAAGCAAGATGAAAGAAGGAGTCCAAAGAAGTTTGTATTAGATTATCTCCAGGATGCTCTCTAATTCTAAACTTCTAAGACTCTTAATAGGGAATTATAGCATGTTGAAATTTGAGAGTTATACAATAATATATTACCATACAACAATACACCATTTAAAACCCTATGAGGATCGGTATGAGCGGACCTAACTCAA
The DNA here is from genome assembly GCA_007922755.1 of Pedetes capensis. Lineage (NCBI taxonomy): Eukaryota > Metazoa > Chordata > Mammalia > Rodentia > Pedetidae > Pedetes > Pedetes capensis. Next base: position 15,619 of record VMDO01003406.1, on the reverse strand, counting down.
TAGCACCAAACAAAAACATTATCATACTTGACCTCCTATAACAATGGCCAGACTATCAAGAATCACAGAAACCTGAATTGTGTGTTTTCTTTTATAGCAATGGAGGCATTCCTACACAGCTTCATATGATATTTTTGATTTAAATAAAAGGTCAGTGATTTCCCCATAAAATCTATTGGGCTTTTCTAGTGTAATTCTTTATAGGAAATTCCACTGTGAGTTATTCTTTTGGTAATGCTTCCTTTTATCTTTTTTTTCCAGGCAGCTGATTACAGAAGAGAGAATTCCAAACAATACACAGTGGATCACATGGTCACTAGAAGGTCATAAATTGGTTAGTGAATATCTCCTTTTGTCAGAAAAATATTGGCTGATATCTTTCATAGGCAGACGCTACTAACCCTAATACAAAACAGACATCTTAGAAAGCCAATTAATTCACTATAAAATGTAGTGGCATTGCTCAAGACAGCATTTTATTAGCCTAACACGATAAATAGAATTCCTAAAAGTTTCTAAACATCCTTTAGGGAATTGTTTATTCATTAGGAAAACATTTATTAAACTCTTATGCATTAATGATCCATTGTGCTTAGATATTTTTTGAGTTGCATCTGCTTTCTATTCATTTCTAGAGTAGAAAGTGACTTTTAGAGTCACTGTCGATATATATTCATGTCTATGGTGCTAGAAAATGTCAGAAGCTCAAAAGAATGTAAATAAGACATGGAATGTTTATCTTCAGTGGAACTTCTCACACGAAGAATGCAACTGCTCTCCCCCTACCCACTCCCTCCAAAAAAGAAATGCAATTATCCTGAGTAGTGGTCAGTATCCTAGGTCTTCAAATACACTTGAATATCCAATTAGTGTTAGTTGTAGGCTTCTTGTTTTGCCATGTTAATAATGTTTTTAGTATTATTTGGGGATTATAGCCATATGCTTGTAATTTAAAATGAGAGGGAGGGAGTAAATGACTCTTCTTCCTCAAATTGACTAACTATGGCAATCACCATACTTGCATAAGATTTAAACTTCTTGGATAAAATGTATTATGATATAGTATTATTGATACAAATACTTTTTTATCTTTTTAGGCATATGTTTGGAAAAATGATATTTATGTTAAAATTGAACCAAATTTACCAAGTCAGAGGATCACATGGACTGGGAAAGAAGATGTAATTTATAATGGAATCACTGACTGGGTTTATGAAGGTAGAAACTAAAGAGCTTTCTCATATCACAAAGTCTGTGAGCTTTTAAAAATACCTAAACATTTCTATAAAAAATGGGATGCTCAAGAGGACTCAAAATAAGTTATGTATTTTCAAAAATCTCGAGTCTTTTTTAGAACTCACAACACCAGGTATCTCAAAGACCAAGAACTTTCTTATGCAGCTAGCGCTGCTTCCGCCCCCTTGTTTCACAGCACTGCACTTGTCTCTGACTGCGAAGAAGAGGCCTTTCTGCATAGCTAGCTTTTGGGGCTTTACTGATGCATAAAGGCCTCCAGATTAATATCAGACGTTTCTCTAAGGAGACCTTCCTAACCCACAAGTTTCCAAAGAAAACGAAATACTTCTAAAACATTCAAAAAGATGATAAATAGTGTTTGGAGTTTGGACAGTACAGAAAATGCCTGTTTTTGTTTGTTTGTTGTTTTTTCTTGTTTTTTCTTGTATGTATGAGTGTGTGTGTGTGTGTGTGTGTGTGTGTGTGTGTGTGGTACTTGGGGGTTGAACCCAGGGCCTCACACATGCTTTGCAAGTGCTCTACCACTGGGCTGTACTCCCAGCGTATGTGTGTGTGTGTGTGTGTGTGTGTGTGTGTGTGTGTGTGTGTGTATATATATATATATATACATATATCAGCAGCTGTACCACTGTGGCATCCAATCCTGTCAGATCTCAGAAGCTAAGCAGAGTCGGGCCTGGTTAGTACTTGAATGAGAGACTGCCTGGGAACACTAGGAGCTGTAGGCTTGGGAGAAGGACCCAGCAACTCACTCCCAAAAGGCAGTCAGCCATTGAAAACCCTATGAATAGCAGAGAAGCATGACAATAGTGTCTAGTCTGTTGTACATAGGTCGCTATGAGTCAGATACTGACTTGACAGCACCTAACAAAAACAACATATGTACATATGGCTAGGGTTCACTTCAGTTGGTAAAGTGCTGCTCTATGCTGTCTGAGGCTCTGTGTTCAATCCTTAGCACTGCAAAAATAGGAGAAGGGCCCAGCAGCCCACTCACAAAGTAATTCTGAAGCAATCAGCCATTGCAAACCCTATGAATAGCAGACAAGCACTGACATAGTGCCGGACATGACACGGTGTTGGGAAATGTTTTGTTCTGTTGTACATGGGGTTGCTATGAGTCAGACCTGATATAATGGCACCTAACAACATATATATATATATATATGGAGAGAGAGAGAGAGAGAGAGAGAGAGAGAGAGTGTGTGTGTGTGTGTTAGGGTTGTTACTCAGGTTGCCTCTGGTCTCAAACTTGCAATCATCCTGCCCAGACTCCTGAGTTGCTGGAATTACAAGCTTGTACCATCACATCCAGCCAAAAATGCCTGTTTTATAGAATATTTATATTCATTAGAGTTTGGACAGATCATGATTTCCTGTTTTTAGAAAAAGCAAACAAATCATTAGAAAGGCTTAGGAAAACATGAGTTAAAAAAAATACTAAAAAAGTTTTAAAAGAATAGCCTGTTTTTTAGGATAAAGAGTTTTAGCAACTATTGAGAAAACATTTTTGAAACTTAGAAGATACTAGAAAAAATTTTTCATGTCTATAATCACCAAAATAAAAAGCATTTTGAGGTTGTTCCAAGCCATTCATGAGATTGCATCATACTTATTAAAAAATAATCTTTATTTCACCCTATTATTTTTTCCTCATAGCTACAAAATAGTTTTACTTCATGATTTAATTTTGATTCTTACCCAGTCCAAGTCAAGTTCTATTAGTGGATAACATTATAACAAAAGCCACAAATGGAAGATAAGTTTCCATTGCCTAGAAATAAGTGTTTGGTCAAAACTTACAATGAAATTTACTAATACTGACTCCTGAAGGCTTTGTAACAGGCAGATGGCATACTGTAGAGGATCCCCTGACACTCACCATCTGGCCGGGAAGGCAGCTTCCCCAGGCTGCAGCCCTCTCTCAGGAGTGGCTGAGTGTTTGTAGGATAAGAATCCAGCCAACAGGTAACATCCTTCTAAGGCAGATCACAGCTGGAGGCGTCTCCGTTTGTGAGTTCATGACTGAGCCATCCATTACATGAGGAAGAAGGGCTTCACAGCTCCCATACCGGGCCTTTCTCTAATGATGGGACTCCTGTCCGTAGAGGGAAATTATTGCATTGTCCATTTGGAAAAATAGGCTCTGCCTTACAAAAAAAAAAACACAGACCCAATACTTGGAACATTACCTGCTGCCTGTATTTACAAGTAATTTTAAATACCAAAGCCTTGCTCTGATTGTATCTAATGGATTTTATACTGTTGCTGCTGACCTGTAGAGTAGAATCAATGGGTAAAAGCTACAAGGAATGAAATAGGAACCCAGGATATGAAGTTCTTCATGGAAGTGTTTGACTTACAGTCGTAAGTCCTGTGTTCTAATTTTTGCCTGGCCGTTCACTAAGTCTCTTGAAGCCTCAGTTTTCTTCACTGTAAAATGAGCTATAAATAGACTCACCTATGGATCTCTGTGAAAACCAAATTAGATGTGCTTTATAAATTCTAGATGGCTTCATAAATGTGATTCAATGAAGCATGTATGAAACTGTCCAGGGGAAAATAGGCTGCCTTGCCAGGTAGTAGGTTTTCTGTAGCTTTTTGTTGTTGTTGTTAGGTGCCCTCGAGTCGGTATCCAACTCATGGAGACCCTATGTACAATAGGCAAAACACTATTGTCAGTGCTTCTCTGCTGTTCATAGGGTTTTTAATGGTGGATGGATTTTTGGGAGGGTGTTGCCAGGTCCTTCTCCCAAGCCTACAGCACCTGGTGTTCCCAGGTGGTCTCCCATCCAAGTACTAACCAGGCCCAACCCTGCTTAGCTTCTGAGATCTGATGGGATCGGATGCCACGGGGCTATGGCTGCAGGTTTCTGTAGCTAGGCTTACTGAAAAAGAGGCACAAAAGGGCAGTACAGTATGAGATGGGAGGCAGGGGCTCAAATCTGACAGGTCTGGGTTAATTCTTGAGTCAATTAATGATTAGCCATGTGATCCAAGGCAAATTTCTTATCCTCTTTAGGCTTGCCCCACTATGCTCATCTGTACAATGTGTTTTTATTAGGATTGACTGGCAAAATAAATGTTACTTTCTATCAATGCCTGGTACATAGCACTCACTCCTCAGATGTCAGCTGCTCATCAAGATAATTATTACATTTTATTACTGATATTATTTTACTGCTGCTGTTGCTGTTGAAGTCATGGAGAATGCATTTTTAAACAACTTGTAAAGCAGTCTCAGTTATCAGAAAAGTAATTGGGATATATAATTTCCTAAACCTAACATTCTAGTTTCCATGCTTTTGCTTTTACAATTACACTCATCTTGTAAAATATAGAATAAATAGGAGTTTCCACTGGTCTACTAGTGTGTTGGTGAGATTTTGGTCACCTTAACAGAACACCTAAGATAAATAACTTAAAGGGGGACAGATTTGTTTGGGCTCACGGTTTCAGGGGTTTCAGTCCATGGTTGCTTGGCCATGTTGCTTTGGACATGTGACAGCACAGTACCTCCTGGTGGGAAGGCATGGCAGAGGAGGCTGCTCACCTCACGGATGCCAGGAAGCAAAGAGAGAGAAGAAAGCACTGGAGGCCCAATATCCCCTCCAGGCTCACACCCCCAGTGATCTAACTTCCTCCTACTAGGTCCCAGCTTCTAAAGTTTCCACCACCTCCCAACAGCACTAAGGGCTAGGGACCAAGACCTTAACCCATGAACCTTTGGGGGATAGTTCAGAACAAGACAATAGCAGCTTAAATCCTCCATTCCCAGTGGATGAAAGAGATTTTGGCATTTTGAGCTGGAGATTGAAACTCCTGTGAATAGATTCTACAATAAGCACAGCAAAAAGATGCCTTTTTCAGTGATGGAGTATAAGCCCAAAAATGTACTGGAAAGCAAGATCTCTCTTTCATTTGCCTCCTTCTTTGACCTTCTTCCCTGTACTTCTTCAGGAGGGTGCAAAACCGAAGGAGTTTTATGTTTCTAGGCTGGGCAAAAGGGATGTTTCACTATAGGGGTCTCATGGAGCTCTTGCCATTCTAAATCCATCCTTCCCACACCTTGTTTGTGCCAAGAGTAGTAAACTCTGGGCATCATATTGGTTTGATAGCCTGGAGCTACACACCACCCACCAGTACCCTGCAGGCTCAGCGCAAACTCAGCCTAGTTGGGAAGAATATACTGGCATGTTGACTGTTTGAAAATTAGAAAGGAAAATCAGCCTCCTGTGTGAAATTTACTTTTAGTATGTTTTGAAGCATAAATTTAGAGGATTATAAGATAAAGAAAAAAATGTAGAGCTCATATTAAATATTGCATGCTAAAATATTCTAAAATGGTCCAATGGGTTACTTATTTTTACAACCCAGATATATCCTTGAAGATTTGATTTTTATTCATTTGTATTACTCTGATTTTGGAAGCCCAGCAAATGTGAAATGGTTCATTAGTTGAACTCTACTGTAATTGCTAAAGCTAATGAGAATAATATTTTGAATGCCAAAGCCAATTTATCAGCTACTTCTTGTAACAGAACAATTTATGTCTTTTTTCAGAGGAAGTCTTCGGTGCCTACTCTGCTCTGTGGTGGTCTCCAAACAGCACTTTTTTAGCATATGCCCAATTTAACGACACAGGAGTCCCACTTATTGAATACTCGTTCTACTCTGATGAATCTCTGCAGTACCCCAAAACTGTGTGGATTCCCTATCCAAAGGTCTGTGCTCCGGTTCGTGTAGTGGTTCTGTGATTTGATGGGAAGAGAATGGTTGCATTTAATCCCTTCCTGCTAATGAAAATATTGTCAGTCTTTCTTCAACAGCTTGCTGTGATTACTCTTGCTGAAGTCAACAGCATCTGGCAATTTTAAAGTATTTTTATTATCCCAGGAAAGAGTGTGATTTAAGGTTTTGTAATTTCTCCAAAAACTTTGAGAAATGACAAGCAGAAAAAGATGGTGAAAATGCTTTTGAAAGAGGTAGGGGGGATGAAATATTTGAATGAAGGGAAAAGAGGCTGTAATTGAATCAGAAGCTCATCTCATTTGTAGGAATTGGAATGTGCCCGAGATGAAGTTGAAGAGCTTGGTTATATATCAGATTGTATTACTAATTAACAGAATACAGTACACAACTAGTTTCCGTGGTTCTATTATAGATTTGGCACTCGTGTAAATTTTGCACGTCCTACATTTATGTTAATAGTGTCACATCTTGGTTTTCAAGATTGCTCTCTGCCTTTCGGGATGTGTGTTTAGTGAAATTGAAGAGCTTTGTTAAGCAGCTTAAGCCAGGGAAAATGGGGTCCAGAAGGGAGCCAGGGATTCTTCGCTAGTACCGTAATAATAATAGCCACAGCATCATCTATAGGAAAATCTAATAAAGGTTTTTTTTTCCTGTGATTTGGAAACAGGGATTTTTATTTTTACTAACTCACTTAATTTGCTTTACGAAGAGCTGCCATTTTAGGAAGGGAGAGGAAGTTTAAAGGAAAAAAGATCTGAAACTAAATATGGAGATATGTTTTCAGTAGAATGATATTTTTTGATGAGCAAAACTGGCAAAAAAAATTCCACATAAAATGTTCTCACTAAAAATATCATATTATTTCCAACTAATCTGTCAATAGAAGATCTATGTGTATATTTAAAAAGAGTTTACAGGCTCTGTCATAATATTGACTCTAAAATTGCTACATGGTGAACCTGAACTTGGAGTGGAGATGATGCCTAATTAGCATCATTGGCTCTGGGCTCAGGTACTAATTTTCCTGGTGGACTGTGTCTTTGGCAGAATCCAGGGTGTTCTTCATAGGGATAGCCACCAAAGACTTTTTGTCTTGTGGAATCAGGATATAATTGCATATGACAGAACTGATTTTAAGAGGTTTATCCTTGCTCACATAACGTACATAAATTATGAACATACAAACATTCATCATTTAAGTAGGAGTGCTTTGGACCTTCAAGTTTTACACATATGTGCACACACACACACAGAGGCATATACACACAAACACATTATGTTTCTGCCTAAACATGAAAATGTTGCATTTCCTCATTCTCCCTTAGGTTCATTTTATTTATATTAAATTGTTTGAAATGTCTAATTGTTATAATTTTATGGCCATAATGTACACATTTTCATGCAATTTTAAATGTATGTGATGATTTTTTTTTTTTTTTTTTTTTTTTTTTTTTTTTTTTTTTTTTTTTTTTTTTTTTTTTTTTTTTTTTTTTTTTTTTTTTTTTTTTTTTTTTTTTTTTTTGTAAATACTAATTCTGTGATCATTTCTTCCTAGGCCGGAGCTGTGAATCCAACTGTAAAGTTCTTTGTTGTAAATATAGACTCTCTCAGCTCAGCCACCAGAGCAACTTCCATCCAAATCATGGCTCCCACATCTGTGAGAACTGGGTAAGACTCTTCACCTGAAAGCTTGGGCTGTGGACAGTTGCACACTTCCTGGAGAGAACAATTCAGACATCGATAACAGACTCAATTGCAGTGTCCCATTGTGTCACCCGGGCTGCCATTCATTCATTCCTTCGCTCAGTAACTCTTCACTGAGCTCCTACTTCGTGTCTTCAGTCTAGGCACAGTTCTAGGGGTGGCCACGTGTCATGAGCAGAGCAACAGCTTCCCTGGTGTCATGGAGCCCACACCCAAATTGGAGGAGATGGATCATAACCAGATAAACAAACAACAATATAAAATGCCAGATGGTGGTAAGCGTTGTGAAGAAAACCAAAGCAAAGCGAAAATGCTGGGGCCCGTGATGGGAAATCAGGTCCAGGCCCTGTGATAAGACAAACTGGGATCTGTGATGTGAAGCAAAGGGAGGGATTTACCCACAAGGATCCTGGGTCAGAGCAGGGTGCAGTACTGACAAAGGAAGTGCAAAGGCCATGCAGAGGGAATGTTCTGGGTGCATTAGAGGATGTACAGGGAGGCCGGAGTGCCTGGAACCTTGAAGGGTAGAAGAGAGTATGGCAACCACACCACACGGGGCTTTCTAGGCCAAGTTGAGTCCTAGAGAATTTCAAAGACACTGTGATTCAATTTGGGAACCCCCATGGTCATCTCATGCCCCAGGATGTTACTTGATTAAATTATCCTGGAGGTTTGAAATGCTGCCATCAAGTCCCTTCAGACCTATGCTCATCTTCATGTAAAGAAACCACACTGGGTCCAATTTATAGCTACCAAGTAGCATATTCAGTTTTGTTATGTCTGTTGGCTTTGCTGCTGTTTTTAAGTAGCAGCTAGCTTATATTGAGCAGTCACTTTGTGCCAGACACAGGGCATTATCACAGGCTTCAGGTTGCTACAATTTAAAGTAGCTGTTTCAAACAACTGTTATTATGTGCCTATTTTACAGATCAGACCTTAAACCCCAGAGGTTAAGAAAATGCCCAAATGGGAGGCCGTGTTCAAACTCATGTCTCTGAGTGGAAAGACAAGGCAAACTTGTGGTCTCCTGTGCCCCTCTGTGAGCACGGCTGGTGCCCTCAAATGCTGACGGTGTCAGCAGAGCAGTGGGGGCACTCCCAGTTTCCTTGGGGTTGCACTATCTGTCATGCTTGCTGCAGGCTGTGCCTTGTGGAGGTAGCAGGTGGGTTTGCCCTGACCCAGGGATCAAAGCCCTGAGGCTGAGCAGTTAGGACAAGCTGGATTCCAGCAGAGCCTGGTGAGGACATGCATGGGCGCTGAAGTGGGTCATGCCGAGTGTGGGAGCATGGGGCTGTCTACAGCAAGCCTGGCAGCACCTGGCGTTGACTCATATCTGTCTGCAGGGAGGAGGAGCCCCAGTGCCTGTTGAAATAAATATTCCCCCTGGAAGGAGCTTTAGATCTCACCAGCGGCTTAGAAATTTTCCAAGGACCCAGAAACCTGTGTTGAAGTGAGACATGCTGCAGAGGGGCAATTCCAGAAAACAGAGAAGATGGCTCCTTGGCTTGGCCAAGCCTAGGTCACTCCTTCCCCTAAGATTCGTGAGCAGTCAGACAGGACCTGGAGGGACCCCCAAAATCCAATCAAAACTCCACTGTGAGGCACAGAGGAGAGGGCTGAGGCTCAGAGAGGTAAGAACATCTGCTCAAATCACACAGCAAGTTCTGTGAAAAATGGGACTAGAGTGGGCGCCTGACGCTGCCAGGGAAAATAATTGAATAATTGCATTGAAATGTGTAGAGCACTTCCTGCAGGCTGGGACTCTTCCGCCCCTGCTGGGTCATTTGATCCCCATGAGCACCCTGTGGTATCATTTTTACAGCCATTTTACAGATAAAGAGACATAGTCATTCCCACTTAGAAATTGCTTTCCAAGGCACAGTGGTGAAGTGCTGAGCCCAGAAAATCTAACCAACTCTAAGGATTCACTTTTTGCCTTTTGTGAATCAATCATTAATCTTTTGTTCTCTGTAGTGGTTTAAGCTGAGCTCATGCTGGGGGTTGGGGGAGCACCCCCATTCACTGTGGCTATTTTATGTGGAACTTATATTATCAAAGAATCATTTTGAGAAATGCCAAAGGAAAGTGTTGCTGAGGGAATTTAAAATATAACTCTGAACTCCGTTAACATTGGTGAGGTTACAGCTTTTCAAATACTAGAGTGCCTGATGAGATGCTGGTTTTTGGCCTTGGGCAAAGATCCAGCTGGACAAAGGCACACTGGCAAGTCCTGCTGCCTATGAACTGCCCACCCCCCTTGGCTTGTTAAATTGCCCTGTGATTCACTAATTCCTGGAGTGGGCTGCCTGGCAAGGCTTAGCACCTCTCTTCCTTCCTCATATGTTCCCCTCATTTGTTTTCTTGTTAGGCAAAGTCCCTTTGCCACAAAGCTTCCAGCAAGTGACATCGTTTAGAAGGATGCCTCTGGATTGTGGTTCTGTCAGAAATTAGCAGGAATGAGTTGGAAACACTGCTTGTTAGATAAGAGGAGAGAAGGGCACCTGGGTAATTCTTCAAACAGTGCAGGCCTGAACCGCAGCTTCTCTACTAGGCTCGTTGATTCAGTGGACAAGTTGATTGGGTTAGTTAAGCCACTAATGTGTATTGACCATGGATCATGGGAATTTAGGAGCACAAAATATTTCAGAGAGGGCTGGAAATGTAGCTCAGTGGTGGAGCACTTGTCTAGCATATAATATAAAAGTGTGAAAGTCTTGTTTTATTTACAGCAGTCCTCACATGCCAGCTGAAGTTAGCAAAGGTCTACAGGGAGGGACAAGTTTTATAGTAGTATCTCAGGTGCCTAGCAGGGTGCCTGAGTGAGGAAGCACTATTTGTAGAATAAGTTAAGAACTACTTGGGTGGATGGGTATAGGAATAGGGCTTCAAGCAGGCAGCTCCAAGGATAGCCTTGCATAGCAATCATTCTTTTCTACTACCTCCCAGGCATCTGCAAATTCCATGGCCTGAAGCTAGAGAATTGAAGAGGGCTTGTTCTATGGAAGTGACCCCACCCAACATCTGCTGGATGGCCCCTGAGGCCCATCACCCACCCAGCCCCCCAATCCCTGCTCAAGACATACCATACCCCACCCCTATTCTCTTTGGTCCTGAGGGACAGAGTAGATAAATACCTGCTCTATCTCCTTTGAACAGAGCAGTGAATGACCCTTGATCTATAAAGCAGGGCCATCAGAGCCTGAGATTGTCACATAAGAGATAAGCAAACTGGATAGATATTCCCTGCAAACTAGTGACACCTACAAAGGAGGAGGCAGATTAGGGCCTTCCTGCTACCTATGCCACGTACCAATGATTGGCTCCATCTTGCCCCACCCATTCCTCTTCTTGGAGATCTGTCAGTGCCCCAGGAGGGTTGGCATCCCTATCAGAGCTGAAGGTGGCATGGAGCCCATGGCCAGCACTGGCAGTACGCCTGCTTCCTCTGGTGATTCACTGAATTAATCACTCCACTGTCTATAGTTGCACTTGGTAGCATGTCCACCCCCCAATGTTCTTTCCAGATAGTAACGCATATCTTATTTTAAGTATTCTCAGTGCTAGGGTTTAGCTCAGTTGGTAGTGTTGCTCTGTACTCCCTGAAGCCCTTAGTTTGATCCCCAGCCCTGCAAAAATGGGAGAAGGACAGGGCAGCTCACTCCTGAAACAATCTCAAAACAATCAGCCATTGAAAACACTTTAAGAGTTGCTTTGATATAAATCTGTCTTCATTATTATGTTTACTTAAGCAAATGCTCAACTTTCTTTGCATTCCTTGAGAATGTATTTACTTGATAGCAAAAACAATTGAGATATATATCTAAATATCAGGCAGAAGCTGTTAGGATTTTAAAACATCCTTGGATACATAAAAAGGAATAATTCAAATACAGACTTTGCAGCATATTACAGTAATGGTAACTTTGTATTTTTAGGAATATTAAACTTCTATTTCCCTTTTTTCTATTATAATGACCAGATTTTGGTATTTGTTACTGAGATTTACTTTTAGAATAAAGTTTATTCTCCATTTCTGGTTTGAAAAAAAGAGAGAGAGAGTTGCTTCAGTCAGGCCTGACTGGAAGGCACCTAACAGCAACAACAATGTACCAAAAGAAACATCTATGCAAATTAGAAGCATTAATATCACTCAAAAGATTTTTATTAAATGCCTCCTCTTTGCAAGGCATTGTGCTATGACAGGCAGTCACTTTACAAAGGGATTCCCTGAAGCAAGATGTTCAAAAGCAAGTCTCAGTGCATTCAAATATGATTTGCTTTATCAAATTTGTTATACATTATTCTCTAGGAACAAATGGATTTCATTAAGTAAGGAATTTTAAGCCAAAAAGAAGTAAGGGGGTGGCTAGGGATGTAGATCAGAGGGAAAGTGTTTGCCTAACATGTACAAGGCCCTCGTTTTGATCCTCTCACCCTTCTTCAGAAAACAAGAAGCTAATTAGCAGTGTTTCCTAAAGGGAAGGGCAGAGGTCTCCAGGGGGAGCAAATATGAACAGGAAATCTGCAGCCACCTGCTTGATTTGAATCCTGGTTCCAACACTTTGCAGATAGGCGATACTGGGCAAGTTATTTAATCTCTCTGCACTTTCCTTTCCTCATCTGCTAAACATGAACTACCAAGCTAGCTACCTCCCAGACTGGTCATGAGATTTATGTCAACCACTTAGAACAGTTCCTGGCACTGAGAAGACACCACAAGAGTGTGAACTCATATTATTATACCCAGAAATTACTCCATTGCTTTAGTATTAAAATCAACCATAGTCCCCCTTGGTCAGATACAGTTCTAGAAGCTAGAAGAACTTGTCCACTCACTGTGCCTCACCCGGGATATGCAGGCCAGACTCATAGGAAGACCCACTGCAGGTGCCATTGCAGAGGGAAGGCCACTCAGCATTTGCCTCTCTCTCCCCAGCATTAAGTCAGCATGTAGCATGCAAAGCATGGTTGATAATCCTGCTGGTTGGATGTTTCTGGTTTAAAGTGGGGACTTAATTCTTTCAGTAGAAGTTCAGTTGAGCCATGGGTTTATAATGTTTTCATGACTCTAATGTCTCAGCTTGGCATGATCTTGGCTCAGGGCTGTGACTGAAGAAAAGTACATTTATAAGAGAAGTCAAGATTGACAGTTTGCTCCCCCAGTGAATGGCATTCATCAAGCCTTTCCAGGGTGCAGAGTACACTTTGGGCCATGGAGAGTGGCAAAGGTAAGAGAGGATCCAAGTTCATTAACCTTTATCTAGAAATGGGCAAGGAGGTGGGTGATACATGTGAGTTTCCTGGCTGACTTCCCAAATTCCATTACTCAGTGTTTTCAAGTGGGAAAGTTGCATTCTCGTGCTGACTGCCGAACCTGAGGTATAATTTATGGCTTTCGTAAATAAGGCTACTTAGTACCAGGTGATTCAGTATTCATGGAAGAGTTATCTTGTCCCCTAGCCTGCCCCCTTTGCCATCCAGAGCACTTTAAAAAAGAGGAAGGGTATGCCTGGATTCTAGCATCCTAATTTATGCCCATGGAACCCTTCAGAATTTTGTGCATGTGAGTAGATAGCCTTTTTTTCCTACCTGGAGAAAGATACATCATTTTCATCAGAATGGCCAAAGGCTTTTTGGACTAAACAAGTAAGAACCACTGGTACAGAACCTGGGTTAGCCCACCAGGACCCACATCCCAAATCCAATCTGCTGTCTATTTTTGTATCATCCACAAGTAACAGTGGTTTTACATTTTTTAAAGGTTGGGAAGAAAAGTCAAAAGAACAATGTATTCTGTGACATGAAAATTATATGATTATTTAAGTTTCACCTTTTCATTGGAACATAGCTACTCTCATGTGTCTAAATGTTGTATCTGGCTGCTTCTGTGCTAGGAAGGCAGAGTGTCTGTGACAGAGAACATGGGGACCAGAAAGATTAAAATATTTACTACCTGACTCTTAACTGAAAAAGTTTCCCAACCCCTGATGTGGAAAATTCATTTTGAAAAACTTCATTTTCTATCTTGTTTTCCTTTCTTCCATGTTCATCGCAAGGGTGTTCTAGAGAGAACTGATTTGCCTTTCCATCTTCTTATTGGTCTCCCTGCACTAGGCAAATGTGGCAGACCTGCCCTAAGCCAGGCGCTGGTCCCCTCTCCAGTATGCGGAGAAGCTCAGCTCCCAGGTGCTGCAGCCTGGCAGCTGTCATAAGCACCAGGAGGCTGGTGATATCAATGCAGCAGCAGGGACACTCCAAGAAAACAACATGGACATGGGACACTTGTTAAGGCCTAAGAAGATAAGCCATAGGGCACAGCAGTCATTTCAGGATAAAGGTCAAACTCTAAGAGAGGCCCAGTGGGAAAATTCTTGGGTGTGTGGAGAATGTGTCACCAGACTAGGGAGGGCAGAGGCTCTTCCTGAGCATCCGGAGGGCCAAAGTGTGAAGATGACCTGTGTGCACATGTGGTGCTTTGCAGCTAGGTGAGGGACATTGGCTTTTCAGTACCTGCATCCTGCAGACCCAGTATCACAGGGTGAGGGGACAGTGACCCATGGAGCACCATAGCAATAAAAGGGACAATAGTTACCTGGGGAGGGGCTTGAGAGGCTTGTTCCTGAGCCATCCTAGTACTCAGCAAGTGTGTGTTGTCCGACTTACGGTCTGTGAAGGGAGTGGAGGCAAGGATCCGTTTGAAGTCTAAGAAAGGACCGAGCCCTTTAGGTCACGACAGTCAGAGGAATTCTTGCCTTTCTTGAGAGCTGCCTTCCACAAGGAATTCAGCGAGCATCTGCTGTGCACCAGGCATTCTGCTGAGCCCTGGGGATTCATTGTGAACAAGACCTAGGTCACCCCCACGCCCCCGCCCAAGCGCCAGCAATGCAGTGAGAGGGCACCACATTGAGAGGTAGAGCAAGGGAGGAGAACCTTCTAGAGTGGGTGGGGTGGAGGCATGCAAGGCCATGGGACCAACCGGGAAGAGGGAGGGTAGAAAGCTTCCTAGGGACCTGTCGACAAAGGGGAGCAAGGCTTTGCTCAGACTCCAGAGAGGAGTGATCTGTGAGCAGTTACCCCAAATCATATGGAGGCAGGAGAAAATAAGTCAAATAAAGTAAACCAACCAGAGCAAATGGTGCTAGGGAGGCTGTCAAAAGAGTAAATTATGAATTCCATGCATTTCACTACAAATCAGAAGGTGGTTCCAAAAATGTGTAAAGGTATGTGTTGTGGAGGATGTGCTGCTAGAAAGATCTCTATATAAGTTTACGTTGAAATACTACAGGGTTCATTAATTTCTTCACAGCGTTCATGTTTTGACTCTTGAGAAATTTTTTTTTAGAATATAATTCTTCAATTTTCAAAGTTTGTGGAGGCGTGAGTCAAAATTGTTCCCCATTTGAAAGTGAAGTTGAGAAAAAGGTTACTGATAGTTTCACCTTAATAGAAAGAATTTTTTGGAGACGCACATCCAATTACCAGAAAGTACTGGAATCTTAGCCAGTGTCACTGACCTCACTGTGTTGTTCCCTCAAGGCAGCAGAGAAGAGAGAGGAAAACAGAACCCTGACTCCCTGGGACCACTAGGGCCAAGTGGGGGACTCAATAGATCCTGAGCATGTGGTCTGAGTCATGTATGTTAAGTCCCTACAGGATGTTGTTTTTCTTATTGAATATACTTTAAATTTTGTTCAAATTAAATTATACTTGAAGCTTAAGGAAAGGTAAAATACTATGGTATTAAATGGTATTTTTAAGCACCTAAAATTTTACTTCCCATAAGGTTTGATTTCTTTTTACTGAGTAAAATGTTCATTTGTACCAAGGTCTGGAACAAATTCATTCAAATTCTCATATTCTCTCTTCTCTCTTCTGTCTTTCTTCTCCTCTCCCTTTCCTTCCTACC